>CAEFZY010014419.1:0-13273 GCA_903066815.1 Brachyrhaphis roseni
ATTGTAACAACTACTTTTTGGGCTGCTGAAAGATCCACACATTCAGTTTAACTCTCAGCAATCAACCTACATACACAGTTTGAAACTGTGCACATTTTGTACATGTGCAGCCATTCATGATTTGATATGTTGAGGTTTTGTTAATGTTTGAAGCCTTTTCTTAAGGACAATGGGGCCAGCCCAGCTTTAAATTAAAAGTTCCTGACTGTTTTGAATGCTCAAAACAGTCAGGAAGCTTTCTATTACATGTAATGAGAAACTCTTCAGTTTGTTACTGTATTCCAGAAGATCTCTCCATGACCCTGACGAGAACATCAATGCTTTGTCTGATTTTGATTTTTATATCTCGTGGCATGATTTTATGTCAGTGTAAAGGTAGGCTTGTTCCCAACAAACTTGTAATTATTAGTCTAATTCAACCAACTAAATAACTACACTACGATCATACGTATTACAAATAAGTTAGTAGAATAGCAAAACTATATTTTGAATAGTTTTGCTGCGAATTATCATATTCATACAGCTGATTTGATTAACTGTTAAAGTTAAATAGAAGCTGACTAACCCAGTTCATGATATTAGTGTCAACTAGTGTGCTTCATAGTCACATAATAGGAGTAATGAATCACAAGCTAAACAGTTCATTAAAGTAGATAACATACGCCGACTTAGCAATGATTCAAACTAGTATGCAAAAACCTTCCAATTACATCATTATGCAACAGATTACACAGTCTACATTACACAGTATTTTTCACCTACATCTAATGTAATTTACTTCTTAATTACTATAAAGTGGCATTTAACAAGTGCGCTCATTATTCACCTGCCTAAGCAAAACATCACTGAACTATTAGCAGATTGTGCAAAACCCTGCAGACTTTTGACCCAATCACAGGAGTTTTCTCACATGACACTGCCAGTCATTCATCTCCAGTGGCTCCCCATCCACTCCAGAGTGCACTTAAAGATCTGGTTCTCATAGGGCTTTTTAATGATCAAGCATCAGCATGCATCTGTTTATTCAAAGAAAGTCCCCAAGGTCAAAAGCAGCCAACAAGAATATATGGAGATCATCAAGGATTTATGATGGACAGCAGTATGCTTACTAAATTATACAATGTTTTTTTTTTTTAAACAGATTCTTATTTTTCTAATACAAACTTTACACAAACACATGTGCAGAAGAGAGCAGCTGGTGCAAGTCAGCACTGTTTTGCAAAGAGCAGCTGGTGAATATTTAATGCATGAGCTGAGTAAGGGAATATAAAAAAGGTCCTTCTTAAGAATTGTATTTTGATGACATGACATCTCAATATTTCTAGACTTTACATTTCTCAACACTCTAAATTCATAGACACAAATTTGAAAGAGAAAATGATTATATAGATATACTGTTAGCGTCATGTGACAATAAACTGTTTCACTGTAAGCACACCAACTCACATCACATTTATTGCAAGTGTATTGATAAATTGTATTAAAAATGTCTGTTCATTGTGGGAATATGCTTACAAAAATCTAAGAGGAAAGCTATCTTTACTTTTTCCTAAAAGAAAAATCTCATAAGTAGTTTTGAAATTCTCTTAAAATGTTCACTTCCTCCCACCTACTCATTTTTAGCTTTAGCAGAAATAGTGTGGGTTTAGAAAACACAGAGCCAGCAGAGTTTGCTAAAACTTACCAAGCCATTCTGAAATCCAGTCATTCTCAACATGGAGGTTTATAGTTCAATGTAAGGGCAGCGCTGGCCCATTAGAATGAGTCACAAGATTTGAAGCAAAACTCCAGTATTCAGGCGACTAAATTACCACCCACTGAAGCAGCTAAAATATGGTAATGAGTAAAGTTCTGATACAGACATTTTTTAGTGATCTAAAAACAGAAAATAAATGTTTTTACAGAAAACTAAAGTACTCATGCTGGAGAGCTAGAATTAGTATTAGGTCATTTTTATTCTCCCTCTGTGAATTTTATGAACCACAAAACACTGGCTTTGAAAATCCATATATACAGTATATGTTTTTCTTATATTTCTGCTATACACCTTCCAGTTAACATAGTATTTTCCATCTTCTCCACCTCCCGCATGTCCTCACCTCAGGTTCTGACAAGTCTAGTTGCTCCCTTGACAGCAATATTTGAGAGATCTCTTGAAGTAAAGCCCAAGTGGCGCAATTAACCAAGGTTTTCCATTACATAATTTTTTTTTAAGATTACCTCTTCAGGCACTTGTAAACAAAATGCCAGAGTGTGTTGAATAGGAAAGGAGGAAAGATAAGTAGCATAGGAAGAGAATATGGAAAATGTCAACAGGATATAACAGCAACGTTCCTGCTGCTCAGAGTAATGGGCAAATGGTTCAATAAGCTCCTCTCCTGGGTTTAAACTCAACCTATAATTAGTCTTTGCTTGGTACCTGCATTGTGCTTGAATCATCAGCGTATCTTTTATCCCCATTTTCTGGATGACTGGAGAAAGAAAATGAGATGTCATTATTTCAGTTTTAATAAAAATTGTACGTTTTGAGGAAACAGCATGATTACAGGGCTTACTTAAAGCTGTGATGATAATACGTTATAGACTCAATATGAAACAAACAATTATGTTCCATGGGTTTATACTAATGTACCCGACAGTCAGTAGTTGGGTTTCTCTTGTAATTTCTCAGAAAAGGTAATAAAAAAGGGTGCACTGGATGAGCATTAATGCTCATAGAAACATGTTTTGTAAATTGCATCTGATGTGGAAAATATGAAAATGATTTGACGAATGCCACTGACCAGCATATTCTCAAATATGACAAATTATGCCATCTTTGCACAAAGGTTTCATCCAAACAAAACGTCACAATTTTTGTCAAACGTTTTCCACACATCTGTTTTGATTATAAATATGTATATTTTTCAGTCACATTCAATCCAGTTAATAGAAAAGTGTCTGATTTGCTCTTATTTTGAAAGGTTGTCAGCCAACTCTGTATTGTTCCTCTTTTGGATCAAAATTATTACTTCAGTATTGTTTTTATTTAACTGAATAAAGTTGTA
The DNA here is from genome assembly GCA_903066815.1 of Brachyrhaphis roseni. Taxonomy (NCBI): domain Eukaryota; kingdom Metazoa; phylum Chordata; class Actinopteri; order Cyprinodontiformes; family Poeciliidae; genus Brachyrhaphis; species Brachyrhaphis roseni. The sequence continues at coordinate 3,048 of CAEFZY010014419.1, forward strand.
GCACATTCATGCATTAGTTTCCTCTGTGCATGGGTTCATGTGGGTTTATTATCAAAAGACAAGTCATGGTAACTTTTATTATTTGTTTTAATCTGAGCTACTAGGGGCATGTAGATAATTAAATAAGACTGGTCCAAGATGGATCCTTGAGGCATCAATGAAAAGTTACCTATTGACACTAAAAAGTAAATGTTCTTTAAGTAAAACTTGAACCAGTCAAGTGCCATATCAGAGAGTTCAACCCAGTTCTGCAGTTGCTTTAATAACTTTCCATGGTCAACAGTGTTGAATGAACCAGCACTATGGTTCTATACAGTCTGTATTTATGCAGAGGTCAGGTTAGTCACAGTACTGTGGTGAGCGCACAGAAACAGGAAAAATAATTGGATAGAGGGACGTGCAACTTTTATTAAGTTAAATATGCAAACATGTCCACCAGCTTTTAAATGTCACAGAGTTACATTGTCCCTCATCTGGAAGCAGCTGGCAGGCTTTTCTAAACTGGTAGTAGAACTTGAGCCTTATTAAAACACAAATACTGGGAGTTTATGAAGCAAACAACTGCAGTAAAATTATGCTATCATAGTCATAGGCATGCAAACAGCTTTATTACGCTGCTTTTAGCCTCAGCAATGATTTCTACCGGCACCTGATGACAATATTTAATATATTTACCCATTTAACTGCAAGTAAAATATTATTTCATTTCAAATAATTTAGGAAATATTGTCTTGTCTTTGTATTTTTCTCCTATGAATCAATTAAACAGCAGATTGGCTGCTGGTATTTACTTTTCACCATCACTTTTCATAATTTTGCTCTACAAGTAAAACCTTAGCATATTTTCTTTAAAAAATATGTTAAGAAAAAATATTCTAAGATGACTTTGGCGACTGGGGGGAGCTCCCATATGATGTCGCCCCGTGCGGTTACCCACGTAACCCATATCAGAAACCGCAACTCAAGTGAAACCCCATGAAATATTGTATAATTTATTGTACTATTTAAAATAGACTTAATACAAACAGTAATTTACAGATGTCAGCCACAGACATAAATTGTTATTCACAGACAGTTGATTTTCTGGTTATCATCTAGTCAGCTGGTCTCTGCATGTGGATTTCTGAATATCATTTACATTATTAAGAGCTTGTCTGCCTCCAGTCATCAGGTCTCCCCTGAGTTTTCCAAGTGTTCATTGCTGACATGTAATAGATGAGTCAGCCGAGAGGCAGCTTGTAAACAGCTTTAAATAATGTGCTGGAAACAAGAACAACAGAAGGGGTTTTTTTGGATGTACAAAAACAGTATACATACAGTATAGTACTTTAATTATGAAAGCTGTGCCCCCAAACAAGTAAAAGAATATTTTATTTATATTCCCAAAATAGTTTTTTTTTTCTTTTTTTTGAAAAAATAAAACAATCAGGATGTTTAATTTGTTTAAATAAATAAAAAACAGGAAAGGTCTTAATTTATGAACTGTTCTGTCAATAAACCAATCTCATGTAGGTTCACGTCTATACATTGCTTATCCTGTCGCAGTTTAAAACAGAAATACTGAAGATAAAGTCCAATCAGATATAATATAAATCTAGGTTTAGATGATTTTCTCATCCATCTTAAAGGTCTCTTTTAGGAGTCTGCTGCACATACCGACCTCTGTATGTATTAGCATTATTTTCACAAGCAGACTTTAGCAGTTTTCACTGCCAAGGCTATCTATATATTCATAAAATTGGTGTTATAAAATCAAATCAAACTTAGCAGAGAAGACATTATATGAACAACTAAATAAATAACCTCTTAAAAAATCTGGCACTATTACATTTTACTTATAATTTGTCTCTATTTATAAGGACTCAGCGAAAATACAGCAGTCTTTGGCAAAATAACTTCCCTTGTCAATGCAAGGCTTCCTGTGAGCTACATCTTTCTTCTGACACCAGCAGAAACCCTCAGTTGCCCTAATTACTTGTGCTGGCTCAGCATTTTCACGGACTTTCACACAACAAAGCGATGACCCTTGTCTGGGTTTGTATTCTTCTACTTTTTTTTTTTTTTCAAAGGATTGCTGTGAGTTGCAAATCTAAAATTTGTGTTACTTGCATTTCCATTTTTTTAGAGCAACTCCAATCATCTTGTATTTTGGCAGAATATCAATTTTATATTGAAGTGACAAAAGAAAAACTTTTTGTTTAAATATGCATGATGTCAAGATGATGTGAGATCTCCCAAAATCCCATTTTAGAACAGATGTTCTAATAAATAAGAATATGAAAGCAGTGAAAGGGAGGCGCTCTGCCAAGATGAAGTAGATCTGTTCAAATCCCAGGTTGTAAAAGTTGTTCAGAGATATGGCCTTGTGAATTTTCCTACATTTTCCTTGCAGTAGAAGGTTTTAATTTCATATATGGATGACAATGCATAAAGGTTGGAGTTAGAAGATGCCCTGGTTGACCTTTAATTCTTCATGTTTCTGTGAACATCACTTATAATCAACATGTTAGTAAAAGGTTGATTTTCTTAATAATTTTTAGTATAAAGATCATCATTATAAAAAAGGAGAATTACAAATGAGACGCATGATGATTTTTGATGATGACATTAATGATTTATATGATTTTGTCTAGAAGGAATAGAGTATTAGAAGCTGAAGTAAAAATAACAGTAAGCTGAGTAAAAACAAATGCAAAATAAAAAATTTCACATAAACTTTCAAAATCTAAAAGCAAACTTAAATCGAGACATTAGTAAGAAGTCCATTTTATAGTACATGTTCAAAGTATAAAAAAGCTTTTTCAATATTTTTAATTTATTTTTTTATTTTTTCAAATCAGTACTGTTCTTAATCAGCAAGTACATGTAATGTTGTCCAAACTGTATTACCTTTTTTGTTTTAGCTCACAAGAACATGAAAAGGGTCTGTTAACTTCACTACGATTAAAAAAGAAGAAGAGAAAATCATTTGAAATCCCCAAGCCATAAGTTTTGGATATTAAAATTGATTCTTTATTCTGTATTGCTCACACAAGAACACATACTCCAGATGTTAATTTTCAGAGCTACTCATGGAACATACTGTACAGTGGACCTGTAATTCCCACACTGAGCAATTTTTATGAACCATATGGCAGGTTGCAGACCCCTTCATCCTTCATAATTAAACCTCATGCACATTTATTAAAATTCAACTTAGAACAGCCAAAAGAGCAGCTACCAAAAGTATCATGCTCTCTCAATTCTGTTTTTTTTTTTTTTTGTCAATCTGGCCAGGCTGGCAACTGCATTTGGTGGCTTATCCATTTAATTTTCACCTCCAAACTTTGTAGCATTGGTGGGCAAATTGGTTACACTTGCACCTGGAATGTGTTGAGCCTTCTGAATAGAGATACTGACATGAAGGCAAACCATCCTGCTGCTGCACTGACAAACCCACAGTGAAAGAGAGTCATTAGCAGATTCATAGTTTGAAAGGTGAGCTCACATAAGTTAAGTAAGTATTTCAGGGATGCATTCATTAAGTGTCTTTTCATTCTGTGATTCTTATCAGGGCATCTCACCTGCGAGCTGTAAGTAAAGTTTAGTAGTCAGGTTGTCTCTCATTTTTGGTTGTTCATTTTTGGGTGACATAAATACCATAATTTCCGGACTGTAAGTTGTAAATTTACTTTTCACATACTTTGAACACTGCGATGCACCTAATATATGGGTTTTTACCAACGTGTTTTGAAAGGCTGGGCTAATGCATGATTAAGAGGATAGCACAAGCTCAAGAGTGATTTTGCCTTGAGTCGAAAGTGACAGGGCGCCCCAGTGGTGCAGCTGGCATCTGTTGCCTTGCAGCAGATTGTGGGTTCTTTCTGCATGGAGTTTGCATGTTCTCCCTGTGCATGTGTGATTGTCTCCAGGTACTCCAGCTTCCTCTCTCGGTCCAAAAATATTGACTGTCACATTAATTGGTCTCTCTAAAATGTCCTTAAGTGTAAATCTGTGACTTCAGATTTACACTTCAGGCTTCTCTGCTGCTTACTTCACCGGTGAACAGAGTCATTCCTGACCACCCTGATTTACATCATGTCTGCTCTGCTGCAAACCCTTTCAAGTCCTCCGAGAGACGTGTGAAAAATGCGACATTGAATATGACTTCAGTGGTTTTGTGGTTTTAGTGCGCAGTAGATTGAAATCAATAACTTTTCCTGGTATTTTTTTTATTAAACATCTGTGTTACATGTTTGTAACAATCTATCTTTGTAAATATCTCATGTTACAATGTGGACATCTGCAGCTCAAGTGCGGCCTATATTAGTACAATTTTCTTTTTTATTGTTATTTGCACTGGGCTTAATGGCTTAAATAGGGCTCAATACAAAATAATGCCACAGTTTTCTGACTTTCATTTGCTAAAATGTTTGAAAGAAGCCTAATATAATTCTTCTTCTTCATAGTTATGTGCAACAATGTGTTGGTCATTTCATAAAATTCCAATTTGACGCAGTAAAGTCTTTGGTTGTAACATGAGAAAACATCAGTGGTTTGAAATCCTTCAGAATTATTGTATGTAATCCATATTTCTAATAGCCATCTGCTGAGTATAAACAAGATCAGTATTCATGGATGGATTAAAATAGATTATTTAAAACAATAAGCTTCTGATACATCTGAAACAAACATGTTTTTCAGTGATTTTGCTTTGCATAAAAAAGTAAAGCAAACAATTGAAAAAGCAGCTATATTTTCCCAACAAATTAGCTTTGAAGATGACAATTTCTTTTGTGACACAGGAAAATCACTGTCTTGTAAATCATGCCCAAAGAGCAGATCTTCACTTCATGTTAGCAAGCTGCAAAGGACATAATGAGAGTTTCGCAAAAATATGCCACGTGAAAGCCTGAACTGTCTCATCCATTTGTCCTTACAGCTGGTGAGCGAGCAACAAGAGAGTCGGCCGCTATTAAGCCCTTCCATCGACGATTTCCTCTGCGAGACCAAATGTGATGGGATTTCCCGCCCAGTGACTTCCAACACAGCCGGTTCGGTTCTTTTCCTTTCACTCTGTTCAATTACTGATAACACAAAACACATGAGGGCCTTCAACGATCAGCTCGCAGCTGCTTTCAGCTGATATGTTTTTATCAGCCATCTGAGATTTGCTTGTCTTCTCTTTGGATGTATCAAATGTCTGTTATTTGAACACCCACATGTTCATTGTTACAACTTATTCCATTTCACATGAGGTTTGCATCCGACAAAAGAACGAGGCTTTTCAGTCACCAAATTAGTTTGTGTTGCAGCCAGAAATGGATTGTGCCTTTTTAAGTCAGGGCGTATGTGCACCATTCAAACAGGATTATCAATGGCAATGCAATGCCAGCGCCAACTGTTTTTCTGGCTCATATTTTTAAACAAATTAGTTTCTGTGAGTTCCCACGTTACTCAGATTTTCTGTGTTGACTTGAAAGAAAAGTTAAAGAAGTAACAAACATCTGATGCTGAACAGAGGTGTTTAGTGTTTGTCCCAACTAGAGATGGCTTCTAGAGAAATTGTTAGAAATATTATTTAAAAAGTGACATATTCATATTCTTTACTGTGGTTTTTCCTTTTCTTTCAGTAAACTTGACTACTGTAATGTTTATAGCATTTAAGCAACAGATAAAACTGTGGAAATCTATAAAAGGGCAAAAAACATTCAGACCACTATCATCCTGGTTTAGATGGTAACTGATCAAAAAGTCCTACCATCTGCAAAGTCATAATTTGCAGAGCCAGTTTGCACAGCCGACATGTGTCATTTCTAAACTGGCCACTGACTAATGTTGATTCAGCTGAGAAGAAAATAGCACCCCTCGGCCTTCTGTCTCACAGCCTCATGGTCCTCCTGCTGTCACTGGCATCAACTAAACACAAGAATCAAATTCAAACAAAATAATTGAGATAATCCATTCTTTTTAGGAAACATAAAAAGCTTAAAATTTGATCTTGTCTGAGACGATACAAAACAATACAGATTTGATTTTTGATTTTCATGATGAAGGTTTTTTTCATGGAGTTCTCCAAAGCTAAATGATAGTTAGCCAAGATGAATGAAAATAATCACAAACAGAAGTACTTCTGTCCTCATTAGACATCAGTCTTTGTTCTTTGTTCAGTCTTTGTAGCTGCAGTTTAGCTAGCAATTTATGCCCAGTTAAAAAAAATTTGATGAGAAAAATACTGACATTGTACCAAGACACAATGTGCATCAGTTTAACAGAATTGGTCCACTGACCCACATAAGGTGAATAGCGAAAGAGTGTGTATTATAAAGGGCATAGTTTTATTGCAACACCATAGTAGATCCAGAGCAGGTGTACAGACAGCATTGTTTCTGAAAAGTCTTGTACACATAATGTATAATGCTAGCTAATGTTTTCCATTTGGTAAGTAGATTTAATTTACCTACCTTAATGATACTTTAGATAAAAATCCTCATTCACCTTTTGACAGATTGGTTTGGTGGATTGTGAGTAATAAAAAATAAATTAAAGGTGTTTCCTAGAAATATTTTCTACCCAGTAATAGAACCAACTAGACTTATTATAACCACTGAACGCCATGTGACAAATTTGCATGTTGTTTGCCTAGTGGTGAGCGTGACAGACTTCAAAACAAATCATGAATAAACTCAGAAAGTTTATTCTGAAAATAATACGGAGCCTTCTGCCAAAGTCTCTGTGGTGGAGAAATATTTTTAGTCATCGTAGCTACATGAAGGATTAAAGCAATAGCAAGACAATCTGACTTTTATGCAGACCAAACTAAATGTTTTGAAGTAAGAACAGTAGTCCTTTGCAATTGTGATATCACACACGCTGTGATGTCAATTGTGATTTGATATATTTGCAAAGACGTATGCAGGGCATATGGCTGATGATTAAGCTTGGCTCACTTCCTGGTCCCATAGCAGTGTCTCTTTAAATGGATGCAGGTGCCAGCTATAATTGGTATAGCTGGCACTGTACCAATTATGTCATTATCACAGGCATTACTGACATATCAGACTTGACAAAGGCATGCTTTATAGATAGGATTGAAGTAATTCATTTAATCTATAGACACTGAAATGTTAAAGCAAGCTTATATACTCTGAGTCAGCCAATTTGTGGACATTCAAAACACCAAACAGCAAATTGGTTGGCAAACACAGCATCTATCCAGTCTCACCAAGAAATGGAGAAACCTTTTTGACATTACAGCGTTTTCATGAGCAGCTTGCACCCTTTTTAAAACACTGAAAACAGTTCAGACAACTACCCTCCTGAGTCTGTCTCCTTTGATTTGTAATTATCCTCGTCATCTAAAAGGCACAAGGCATGAAAGGCAAGCACAGTCTCAGTCTCTAATTACACACAGATTTCAGTCAGCAAATGCTCTCTGGTTGGTTTGTCATAAAACAGAAACATGCCAATTATTCAGACATGTGCCTGCGCTATGCCTTCACGCTCTACAAAATATACAGTCACAATCTTTGGAGATAAAAGTGAAATACTTCAGTTTTTACCAAGGACAAAAATCCAGATTTAGTTGACATATTCTTAGATTTTTTTTTTTGGTTTGTCTTTTTTTTTATGCTTTCTATAAAAGCTGCTTTTATTTTTATCCAACTTCAAAAAACAGATAAAATAATATGAAATAATTTATTTTAGAGAAACAAATTAGACAAATGTATTTCATGGAGAATTTGGCAAAAAATTAAATTAGCAGTAGCATTCATCTGGAAGCAGCAGGCTTCCAATTACTTTAAATTAGAGTTGTCAGTGAACAGGAATGATGTCCTCAGTACAGGGATAGTAAATTACATTTTTAAAATGAATAACCAAGAAACCAAGCAGACAGACGTGTGAGTGGTGTGTACATGAGCATGATTGGCAGCACTAAGATCTCCCACCTGGCTCTGACTGGTTGTTTCTGACAGGGTGTGGCCATTTCTGCAGATGGCAGTAGAACCACAGGAAGAAGGCAAAGGAGTTTGAGTTTTTCACAGATTATCAGTCTCATGTTACACTGTCAGGACATAGTTACAGTTTAATCAAATAAGGAAAAAACATATTTTTAAAAGTTGCCTTCTGCAGCTTGAAAAACAAAAGCTGAATTTACAATAAATCTGACTGTAATCACAATAAAACCAGTGAATAAGAATTAAACATCCTCACTGAAAGGTCTTTTTCCTTTTCCTCTCATCTTTGTTTCTTATACAACCAAGTGAACCGTTTATGCCCCAACATATAGTTTATTTACTGAAAAACCAAGCTGATGGCTTTTTGTTTAAAAAAGTCTTCACTGACAGTTTGCACTTGCCATTCAGTTTGTCTTTGTTAGCAGCCTAACTTCTCTCTTTTTTTTTGCTCTTACAGTTCTTTCTTCAACACTGGACCTTTTAGATCTCAGTGAACCGGGAGAAAGGAGGAACACCAAGGACAAGAAAAGTGCTCTGGTGTCCCGAGGTGACGGCCAAAAGAACAGCTCACACAAGAAAAAGACAGATGAGACAGAGCTGATCCAGGTGGAAGTTGAACAGACAGGACCAAGCATGCGAAACCCTGAGAGGGCATCGCTTGAGTCAGGTAGAGACAGTGAACAATATATTCAATGAAGGGAAAATATTAAAGAAAATACTCTGCAGTGCTTTATGCTCACATCAACTCTGTGCTCTAAAGGAACAAAAACGTCACAAGCCTCTCTCTGCAGTTCTGCCACTTTCCCTCCACAGCGATAATTTCCATTATTCTGCCACCTCAAACATCCACAGGCCACAGAGGGGGCGAACCAATTTAGGGTAATGACAGCTATCATTTTGAAAGGCATTTCCAGGATAGGGCCAATTACTTTTGCATTTGGCGTCTGAAAAGGTGAAAGCCATAAGTAATAACGCACTGAAAGTCAAAGAGAGTGACACTGATTTAGGTCCTGAAGCTTTTTGAGAAAAATGCCAGCTCTAATTTTATTTGTGAAATATCAGTGGCAATTAAGACCTGTCTGACTTAATTGGTTATTTTGCAGGTCATGTTTTACTGGAAAGTTTCATGCTTTTTACTATGATCAAAACATGATTGTGTTTGGATTCAGTTTTTCAATTCAGGCTGATTCAAGACTATAGTGTGGCAATCATGTTTTTGTATTTCAATTATGTTTCCTAGTTACCATTGGATCGTTGGATAAATGGGAAGAACTTAATCCCAACGCTGGGAAGAATGGCAACAGAAAATGGAAGCTGGAGAGACGGCGCTCTTCAAAAAACTCATCCAATGAGTTCTTGTGGTGGGTTGTTTTTGTTCTGACTACAAATTAAAGATATAACAAAACATATCCTAATATGTTCTTTACTAATCTGTACTTCACATCATGCATGATATGATGCTGTTATACGATTTGTTATGATGTGACCCATACAAAAAAGCTGTTCCCTTGTCAGCTGTAATGTGAGTAATCAGTAATGTCTGCATACTGAGAAATTCTTAAAGTAGCAACAGATGTGGCTTTTGTACTAAAACAGTCTGGTCATAATAAAATAAACCCTCAGTTTCTGCTCATGAAGCAACACAACACCATCTGCACAAAGCAGATAAAATACCAATCACACTAAGACTAGTTTGTAAAGGCAATATGTATTTTACAAGCAAAGAAAATTTATTTTGTTGTGAATTATCTGAAACAAAAACATCAGAGCCATAAAACCATTCTGCTCTCCACATTATAACAACAAAACTGACTGTCCTAACAGCTACCAAATGTTTTTGCTCATATTCACAAAAATTTGGCTTCCTCTATTGCGTTGCAAACATTGCTTATAGGATTACTATCATTTTCTGTGTAACAACAATTATCCACTTTAATGTTTTTCTAGATTTTGCAACAGTTGAGCATTGTTAGGGCTGTAAGGATGGATGTAAATATGTTTATATTTTGGTTCAAAATTACACGGGAATTTTATAAATAAAAACTCTGTTGATATGCTTTCTTAATGAAATACCGCATTTTCCGCACTATAAGGCGCACCGCATTATAAGGCGCACCTGCAATGAATGGTCTGTTTTAAAGCTTTTTTTCATATATAAGGCTCACTGCATTATAAGGCGCATAGAATAGACGCTACAGTAGAGGCTGAGGTAACGTTATGCATCCATTAGAAGGAGCTGCGCTAAAGGGAATGTCAACAAAACAGTCAGATAGGTCAGTCAAACTTTAT
>CAEFZY010014425.1:0-22254 GCA_903066815.1 Brachyrhaphis roseni
ACTGAACTCCCCATTACCCTTTCCAATTCTTTCCTCTCTTTTATATATTTTCTACAATAAATCAACACATGTTCTACACCTTCTGTTTCCCTGCAATAAGAACAATCACCTGATGGATGTTCCCCTATTATTTTTAAACCACTACATAAACTAGTATGCCCAATCCTCAACCTGTTAACCCATATTTCCTTTCTCCTATTCATTATACTATTATTTCTCATGATTACCTCCTTCTGTATTTTATGTAAATGCCTTCCTCCTTCTTCTAAATTTCATCTTTTCTGCCTTATATTATTTATCTTTAATAATTATTTTTATTTCTGCTCTACTTAGTGGGACATCATATTAAATTTATCTTGCCTTAACTGCTTCTTTAGCCTGCTTATCTACTTTTTCATTACCTACAATTCCTTTATGTGCTGGAACCCATGTGAATTGAATACCTATTTTTTGTTGCTTTATACCATATATCGAATTAACTTCATTTAAAAGATCTTGACAGCTTTCAGATTTTCCACTTATAATACTGGTTAAACAGGACATTGAATCTGAGCAGATAACTACCTTGCTAGGCTTCACCTCCAGCAGTCATTGCAATGCCAAAATAATTGCCAACATCTCTGCTGAAAAAATTGATAAATTATCTGTTGTTCTTCTTTTTATAATAACTTTATCTTTCGGAATACAAACTTCTACTCCTGTTTTACTATTTTCTTCTTTTGATGCATCTGTATATATTTGTGTCATATTTTCATACTTTATTTCTAAATACTGCTGAATAATTTGATACAAACCTCCACAGGACTGTTCTATTTTTTTGGTTTCTAAATGTACTGTTGGCATTTCAAATAACCATGGGGCAATTTTAGATTTAATTACAGTTTTACAGCATGCTATATTATTTATTCCCAAATAATCTGCATAAATATTTCCTTCCCATCCAAAACTCCTTATGTTATGGCCATACTCCCAACATTCTCTGAATACCTGTTTAGTAGGTGATTTTCCTCATGCCCTTGTAAATTTAACCAATAATGTATTGACAGTTTCATTTGCCTTAAGTCCAGTGGCATTTCTCCGGTAATCACCTGAAGAGCAGGAATTGGAGATGTTCTAAAAGCTCCACAACAGATCCTGAGCGGTTTAGCTTGGATTCTATCTAAATCTAATAACAAAGAATTTTCAGCTGACTTATAAACAATACATCCATAGTCCAACACAGAACGAATTAAAACATCATATATTCTTTTCAAAGATGTGCTTGACGCCCCCCAATCATTCCCTGACAAAACAACTCAAGATATTAATACCTTTTTTACATTTATCTATAATCTTCTGTATATGTATCTTAAATTAAAGTTTTAATTTAAGATACATATACATCAAACCATACGCCTAATTACCTTACGATATTTACCTGCTTTAATTTTTGCCCATATAATCTAAGATCTACTGTAGGATTAACCCTTTTCCTTGAAAAACATATTACTTATTTCTTCTCAACAGACAAATTAATTTTGGCCATCACTATAAATAAACTGACTTTTATACTTAGGGAAATTCCAATACTTATACCAGGTAAAGGGTGACAAAACAAAACAAGAAATAATTTACACAAACCTAACACAAAACAATAAATGGTACCAACAAATATTTACATGCATGCAAATCTAGAACTAATCTAAGGTCAATAAAAAAAAATGTAATTTAACTTAATATAACTCTAAAGAGCATTGCCCCTATTAATTGAAAATGGTATGCTCCTGGAGCACTTGTCTCCCTTTGCTGCTCCACCCTGCTGAGGAGACACACCCCAAAGGTAAGACTCAAACAATTAACCTCAAATTGAAACAAATTCCCCCTGTCCAGGAAGGATGGCCAGTCCCTCTGCCTGAAAGAATGTTTAACTAAATGTCAATGTAATTGAAATAAAGAACTGAAACAAAGAGCATTTGTTCTGTAAAAAAAATATAATATCAATAATCATTTATTGATATTTAAATCAAGGGCTTGTGATGGAGCCCTGGTCTCCATCACAACTTCATGCATGCTTCTGCTGACAAACTTTATGGAGATGCTGATTTCATATTCCAGTGGGACTTGACTGCCAAAAGTACCAAAAGCTGTTTCAGTGACCATGGTGTTCCAGTGCTAGCAAACTGGCCTGGCCAGATTCCATTAGAGGTGTTTCTCAATTAGTTTCTGTCATGCCCCCTAGAGAACATACACTCATAAATTCTTTACCTTCCCCAAAAAAGTATTAAAATACTACTGCTGAACCTGATGGTATTTAATTGTTTATCTGTACAAACCACTGGCACCAGCATTCTGCACAAAATCATCTAATTATCAAAGCAGAGTAACAAACTGAGCTCATTTTGTTGTTTTAAGCCTTAAAACAATGTCTAAGTACAGTTTATTAACTCAGTCTGAAATATTTAATCAAGATGATGTGATTCTCAAAATAGGAAAAAAATGATTTACTGGTATGTGCATGAATAGACCTAACACTGTGACTCTTTTTTTAAACTACATAAATCACTTGTCAGTTTCATGTGCTGATTTGTTTTTACACATTAGGACAGGATGTAGAGCTAAAAAAAAACCCTCTTCTATTATTATTAGTTTATCTAATAAATCCTCTGCTTTAAAAAAAATTACTAACATCTGCCGATACCAATGTAAATCCAGTTATATGATGTATCCCTCATTTTGTCACTTAAAAAAACTGATCTAAAATCTATAATGTGAGGCATAACACAAAAAAACTTTGTCTGCATTATTTTTCCAATAAAAACATACTTAGTGAATGAACATAGGTCCAGGATTAGGGGAACCAATTTTTCTGCTCCTTCAGGAAAAAAAATTGATCGCTGGTGATCCTGCCACCTCTGTTTAATTAAGTTTGTAAAGTGGACATAGCTTGGGTTAATAATGGCTTGATTTTCTGTCTAAGTGATCGGAAATGAGATCCTGGTTTTACCAGACAGCAGCTTTACCTTTTCTTTGTCAAGGACAACTCCCATTGAAAATGGAAAATGAGTGCAAACACATAACATGTTTGGTTGGATTTTTTTTGTTTGTTTGTTTCATGCAGTTTTTCTCAGTGCTGTGTGTCTCCTGAGGTTCAGAGTTGGGTATTTTCATATTTTAACATCTCACATCATCTTTGCTTCCGTCTACCATAGCTGCTTTTGAAAAAATGGGTTGATGATATTCTATTTCTCCTTTCTTTGTACAAAGCAGGGTGAAAACAAGCAAATCAGTAACCATAATGGTTCTTGTATAATAGCAAAACTGAGAAAGGAACAGCATGTGTTACAATATTCTCAGTAAAGACATAACAGCTGCACAGTCACCTAAAACATTGCTGCAACTGCTGCTGCGAAGTTTGATTAGGCCATAAGGGAAAAATAGCTTCTGGTAAATAAAACCGTCCCAGAGAGAGGCAGTTTCTTTTGCTGTTTAATGACACTTATTGCTAAGTGACTCTAACCCTATAAAACACTTTGGACATGTCAGCTGTGCCTGGCTTAAGGTGATGTGTGAGAAGTTGTGAAAAAGTATTTGCCCCCTGACATATTTGTACATTTCTGTCTTACTTAAATGCAGGGTTCGCACCTAGAATTTTAGGGCTGCTGCTGACTAAGTGTGGTAAAAAGTACAGGGATAAGTTAAATACATTACAATATGTAAATGTAAATATATAAATTTCCCCACACTGACTAAATGCTATTGAAATGTGGGGTAACACTATTCTGTAGTTAAGATAAAAAGTTGATAATCACACATTATAGTCTACCAACCCCTTGGAGAAAAGCTAGGTGACAAAATGACACCCTTTCTTTTCTTTCTGTTTTTGAAAACATGATTATCTTGTTTTTCTAGGCAGCATGGCTATTGTCACCATTCTTATCTTCTGACTACTACTAATACGGTGACATCAAGTACTAAAGCAGGAATTAACCTTTTCATTCCAGACATAGGTGAGTTTGTAGTCTGGTAAAAGCCTCATTCTACACTTTGCTTTGTCCAGATGGTCTGGATCCTTGACTATTTGGAAACGATTACATTCCAGAGGCATGGACTCTGTTGAAGCTTTAAATGATATCCAAAAGCATTTGGCTGTGATATTTCTAATGTGAGGTTTACTGGAAATTACCAGTGCTGTAAACAACCATCCACCACTGAGAAGAGAAAATTGCTTAGTTGGGCAAGATCGCTGTTAATATCAATTCAATATTTGGAAGCCTGACCTGAATGGCTTCTTTCACTTCCTCTGCTGCCATTCATAAAACTATAAGCAGACTACAATTCTAAAACAGTGTAGAAAATCATTGTCATCATTAACTACTTATACTTATGTCCACTGATTGGCCTGATTGAAACTCTATTGGATAAATGTAGCTAAATGGAAGAAAACCCAGAAGGGGGCTTCCTTTTGCATTGGAAGGCAATGGGCAGATTAGAGGGTTTGGTAAATATGGAGGTTTGCTTTTTGTTGGTCTGTGAGTGATACCATTTAACTTTTAGTGCCAAAAACAAGTGTGTGTATATATATATATGTATATATGTATATATATATAATTCACTTTATTATTGACAGTAGACCCAAAGTATTTTTTCATATCGATGAAAAAAAAGTTGGATAAGCGTGGCTTGGAATTGTCTTAACTCCCATTCCTCTTCCGGCTTACATGCTTTCTTTGTACACATTTTAATATCTGAGGAAAAATAAATATCATAGCTGCTGGCCATTCTCCACTTAGCTAGCTAATTACTCAAGCCATGTTTATTGGATAACTAGACAGCACACTTATTAAAATACTACCCTAACCTTCTCCAACCCTGCTATGGTCAGGAGAAGCGCAGCAAATGTTACGGTCAGACAGCAGTTTGTGAAACCACAAAGAATACTTGTAAAAGCAAACACAGGGTCAGTACAACTCCACCAGATCACATCCATAGTCCCAATTACTCCATCTCTTAAGACGGTGGGAGGATTAATAAAAGACTTTTTCAACAACCAACCTTATTCTAAACAAGAGAAATGAAAATAAATGGGATTGATAGTATGCCTAAATAGGCATGGAGCGAATGGGGACAAATTCTGCTCCAAAATCTCCTAACCCCAGACTTGTTCTGATATCATAACAAAAGGATTTAAACAGAGGAGGTGCAGTGCATGGCTCAAAATGTTAATGGTTTTAGAATTCAACTTTTTAAAACCATGGTAAACCCTTCTTACTCACCTTCCAAAATGTTTCCCTTTTGTCTTATTAGGTTGGACAATTTTAGATGTCCCTTTTTGTCTTCGCATTTCCATTTTAGCTCAGTGTCTTATTTGTTAAGAGAAAAATTACCTTAATTGAGGTGAGTGAGGCCTCAGTTAATTGAGGCCCAACCAATATTGCCCTTGATTGGGCCTAGCAACAGTTTGTTTGCCTGCAGCAGAACCAGTACCCTCTCCACATGCATCTAAACCACAGGACTCAATATTGACCTTGAGAATAAATACTGATTCTCAATATTGGTTGAGAATCAATCAATGTTGATTCTCAATCAATATTGAGAATATTAATTGAGACCTTGATATTGAATCAAGGTCAATATTGACCTTGATTCTTAAGTAACTTCCTGGATGAGTCCAATATTCTCTTAGAGAAATGTTGTGTGGTCTCCCTGTCCTGGGATAGGTGTGTGGGTAATGGTCTTTACTTTAGTTCACAGGAGTCCCAAATGGCTTCATAATGGTTTCCAGACTGACAGAGGTTAGTGTCTTGGTTTCTCTGGTACTTTGTGAGCTGCCCTTAAAGTACCCGCCAACATCCCACTTTACTGTTGCCAGACAGGTACTAATTTTGTGATTTCGTGATTTCCCACTGGTCTAACCTGAGAAATATTTTATAATCTAGTTTTTTTTTTGTTTGTTTGTTTTTTTGGGGGGTTGGGGGGTAGTTTTACTCATTCATTATTCTGTTTGTCTAAGTTATTATTTTGTTTAGATCAACCTTGGATCTGTTTTATTTTAGTTGAGGCTGCTTTTAGTTTTTTTTTTTAGTTATAATATGTATTGCCTGTCTTTAGTTTGTGTCAGTTAGAGTTGATTTCCCAGTTCCATTCTGATTGACTATTTAAGAAAGACTGAGAGACTGTTGCCCAGCCCTGCTCAGCTGAGATGTGTTTAAAGGTATTATATTTGCCTGGAAACCCTTAATGACTGACTCACTTATGCTTCCTACCTTAGTAGAGCAGTTAGGCTGTATTAGCTGAAATATACTTAATGCGACCTCCTATCCCCACTTCAGCTACAGATCCCCACCATCTGCTCTACACCTGGTTCTGTTGCCTCTTCACCTTAACCACCGGTCTCCGTTGATCCTGTTGTTTCATCCTCTAATCGCAGATGCCACTGCCGCAGCCCCAGAGGAACCTCCATAGTTTCTCTGGGAGGTTGGGCTAGTGTCTGCACTGCTTCATGTTGCCTTTACTTTAAGATCCTCTGTTATTTCCTTGCCTCAGAGCCTTAAAGATTGTTCCTTGTCCCAGAGAAGCAACAGCTCCACTATCTGCTGCCACATCTGAAGCCTCTCTTTCAGTTGCAGCATCAGCAGCTTCTTGCTCCTCTGGCAAAAGTGGCACCTCTGCGGCACCCTAGAACTTTTATGTGGATCCCAAGAGCCAGTGCTCTTTTGGAGGGTCTTCCTCAGGCCCTGAGGCTTTAATGGATGCCAATCACCTGAGCTGCTATACCCAGGACTCTGGGACTTTAACACCCCCTACTCAGTTTTCTGGCTTCCAGACTCTTGCTTTCTTTGTCACCAGCCTCCAGACAGTTGGTTCCTTTGTCGCCAGCCTCAAGACCTCCCTGTGGCTCATATTTACTTATTCAGAAGTTTAGTTCAATTTTATATTCTGGCCCTCCTTCCGAGGCACCCCTCCACCTGCCCTCCCTGTGATGTTCTTTTAGTTTTGGGACTTATTTGATATCTGATATCTGCCTCGAGGGTGGGGTTATGTTAGGATATTAGGTTGTTTTTGGTTTGTAGTTTTGTTCATTTATTGTTCTTGTTTGCCTTTGTGTTTCTTTTTTAATTAGATCAGCCTTGTTTCTCTTTAGTAAAAGTTTTTTTTTAAGTTATTTTAGTCTGCTCTGTTAATTTAGTTTATCATTTCCTGTGCTAAGTTGTTGATACAGTTTCCCAGTTCCTCCTTTTGATGTTTACTTTTCCCCACTCTCTTTTGCCAATCTTTCTTTTTCTCTGTTCTCAGTTTGTCTTCTGCTCTCTCCCCTCACATTTGCACCCAGTTAATGAATCATCCCTGGTCAATTGTTGCAGCATTCACTCTCCCACTCTGATCTCTTTCTCACTCCTCATCTTTCAATCTCCATTGGTTTCTCCTGTTATATTCTGATACTTCATGCATTTTGATCTCTTCTTGTTCCCACTCTTGCTCCCAGTGTTCTCCTGTTTTTTGTCTTTGTTTAATTAAAATTAAAATCTTATCAACTTGTTGCCTCTGTTCGGCTCCAGTTGACACACAAACATAATAAAATAGAGTTTGGACTTTCAGAAAATATTTTTAATCACAGTTAAATTGCAGTTTTTGGCAGAGATGTTACTTTTCACACACTGCGCTGTTTGTTTTGGTAACATTTTTCTCTTCAATGACTGCAATCCCATTTTTTTGTTTATGCTCATTAAAGTGATGATTGAAACATTTAGGTAGGACAATGAAAAAGAAAATGGAAAAAATATGAAAGAGGGAGACTTTTCACATAATTAAATAGCTTCAGTTTTTTCCCTTTTTTTTAATCTTTCCTTATTTTAGTGTTTCTTGAAAAATCTGAATGTGATGATAAAATGTACAGTAAAACACTTGACATTTTGACCTGATGGCTCAAGAAGTTAGTGGTCAAAGCAAAGGCTTATTTTATCTTAGAAGGGGAACATGGAAATGGAAGAAGCTGGTTTGTTTTTGTGTGTCTTACAGCGTGTGATAAGTGCACTATAATGACAGGAGCATGTGCACTGAGTGTTGACAAGGTGTGAAGAAAACACCATGGGAAGTAAAGGGAAGTTGTGTCACTGCTTTGGTTTGAAAACTGTTGCTGTACACAAGATTAATGCTGTGACTTTTTAATAACATGTATTGTGTGTTAATAGAGGTACTGTTCCACATCTACACTATCATCTATCTATAATAGAAAAAATGAAAGTGTTACCAACAGGGGTGGAAATTAAAAATTTTCTCTACCAGCCACTGTGGCTGGTAGAGAAAATGTTTTACTGGTCACTCAGACATTTCACCAGCCACTGTTTTTTTTCTTTTCTTTCCATTACAAACCCCAAATGCAAATGCAGAAAATGCATGATTTATTCTTAACTATATGAAAACCAATTTACTGACAATAAGTTTACCATACAGATGTACATATACAGAATAATTAAACATAAACATGGACACCTTAAAAGGGTTGTAGTGCGATAAGTTAATCTGAAGCAAACTTTAACTACAAAACCCAAACATTCTTGCAATCATATGTTGAACATTTCCAAATTTTGGCAACAACTCTCCCTGATAGTATTTATTAAGATCTGTCTAGTCATTTTAAAAATATTTTAAATGATATAAATAGCTGTTTTCTGTTTCATTTGTTTTCCCTTACTTATTAGGATTTCTATTGAAATTAACAATTATTACTAAAATATCTCAGAACGTGTTCATTATTAATTCCACGGGCCATCATTATCAGCATCATCCTTGTGTTACTCCAGAGTTTTTCTGACTACCTGGAGCTTAGTGTTAGCTAACCCTAACCCCTAACCCTAGCTTCCCCCTCACACACACCTGCCTTCCTTTTTCCTTATGAACATTTTCACTCCTTCTTCCCAGGCAGCAACAGCTAACCTGAACTCTTCCTCAATCTGTCCCTGGTCACGTTTCTCTCATCATCATCCTCCTACGATAATGAAGCCCCTGAATCGCTAATTCCCTCTCCTTGTCCGCTACTGAATCTCCTCCAATGGTCAAAGTTAGTGTGGTAATTAGCATATTGGTTAGTTTGACACATTTTTCCAAATGGGCTTATGCGCTTTTTAGCTTTTGTCATAGTTTTCCTGACCCACCCAATCTCGTATCCGCTCATTTTCTCGGACTCTGGTTAGCTGAAATGACACTATTTATAAACTTAGAGGGGAGGGGCGGGCCAAGGAGGACTGAGGGATTTCATTGGATAAGCCCAATGTACGTCTATAAAATCAGCCAATGGGCTGTCGCGGTCGATAAAAATTAGATTTACTATAATTTTTTTGTTAAATTATGACAGCGTTGGGCTGTCATTTACTGGCCAGATATGGACAGTAAATGGATCAGTTGGGACTCCAGACGGTCAGTCCTCCCCTGGACAGAAGTTCAAACTGAATGCAGCTTTTTAAATTTTTTTTCTGTTCAAATTGTCAACCCGCCACAGTGGCGGGTGCGTTGCTCCAATTTACACCTTCAATACCTATTACCTGCATTTGGTCAGTGGCGGGTGTTAATTTCCACCCCTGGTTACCAATTTACTCATGGTTTCTGTCAAGACATTCAGATATACATTGTCAATTTCTTGATATATTCGCATGACAATATTCCCAAATTAAGGTTCTAAATGAAGTCAATTATTGGAAAGAATTATGAATTAAGACATTAATGTGCCCACACTGTTAATACCCAGACCTGCTGTCACATTTCATTCTAAACTATCCTATGCATGTTTGCATATCTATTGTGGGTCTAAATGTGAATAACGGAAACACTTTGTGGGGCATCAAGTTCTTTTTTATGTGCATATGTATCTCTTTTGATGCACCCCCATTCTGTAAAACTTGGAATAGTGTCTAAAACTTCCAGTGTTGACAGTGGATGAGACCTGGGCTGATGAGCTGACTGCAGGTGTGAATGAAGGGAGCAGTAGACAGACTGAGAAGAGGGAGAGAGAAAGTGGCACAGAGAAAGTGGACTAAACTCCCTTTAGTCTCCCTGGACTAAAGGGAGTTAACTGGACTAAAGAAACATAATAAAACTAGAGTGACATAGAATAACTATATGCAATGAACATAACTAGAAACACTAGGAGCAACTGAACTAAAGGAAAAAGGGAACAAGACACATCTAACCAAAATAAGAAAGTATCACAAAATAGCAATGAAACTAAAATGGGATCCCAACAGCAGTGACATTTCTGTAGTACTTGCTTATTTGCATTGGTTCGTGTGTTATATGTACCGATTTCTTAAAACCTGTTTATTCAAGTTCAATTCAATTCAAAAATACTTTGTGGATCCCAAAGGTAAATTAAATGTTGTTACTCATATTATTCAAGGATCTTCAAAGAGTTGTTGAGGTTGTGGGCAGGAAGAATCTCCTTTAGGTAACCTGTCAGGGCAACGGATCAATAGTCATTGATGTACAAGGCACCTCCCGTTCTAGTACAAGGCACCTCCTGCTAGGGCGGGAGGTGCAACACTAGCAGGCACTCCATCTTGTGTCATGTGCTCAACTGCGTGGGGGAGGGGAGATAACAAGGGGTGGAGGATGGCGGGGTGGGGCGTGGCTGGGGTGGGGTGGTGGTGGCCTATTTCTAGCTCAAACCTCTCAACCTCACACACTAGCTCAGGCTCCTTCCCCATCAGAGAGGCGACATTCATCCCAAGAGCCAACTTCTGCAACCGAGGATTGGATTGCCGAGGTCCCCGCCCTTGGCCACCACCCATCCCACATTGCACCTGACCCCATCGGCCCCTCCCGCAGGTAGTGAGCACATGGGAAGGGGGACCCACATCGCCTCTTTGGGCTGAGCCCGGCCGGGCCCCCTGGGTAAAATCCCGACCACCAGGCACTTGCTAGCATGCCCCATCTGCAGGCCTGGCTCCAGGGTGAGGAATTAAATTAAATGACTTTTTTTTTCATTAATGTGTTAAAACTGTGGTTCATCATTAGATATTGACACATACTCAGCTGCAGAATTTTTCTTTACTGCTTTGATGAATAACTGAAAAAAGTTAAACTTTTGCCATCTGAAGGCGCAGGGACCTGGAAATGGTTTCAACTGTAAGTTATCAGATGTGGAGAAGTAGGACATAGATTTCTTGCTGAGAGTTCACTTTTTTATGGTACACCGCTAGTCATGTGCATTTTGCATGTCTATGTGCTTTGAATCTCAAATTAGAACTAATTTCTAGCGCAGCCTTTTCTGGTCATATATATCATGCATGATAGATATGTATATGAGCAATGGAGATAATTGTAGAAAAATTGAGTAGTGTTTCAGGGAAAAGAGTCATTTTCAGGACAAATGATTTAGAGCTCACTGTAGTGTATTTAATGACGAAGATTATTTTTACTGTTTTAAGTGGCCCATATTTCCATCCACTGGTATATTTATAGGGAAAAAGCAGTTCTATCTATTCTCTGCCTTCATATGCCTGAGCAAATATTTGACACAGGCCTATTTTAATCCTTCTTTAACATGTCCCACACTTTTATTTTAACATAAATAAGCAGCCAATGTGTTGAAGATCACATTAACATTGACCCTGGAAGTCTGCTGCTCAGTGAGTCATCAGCCATTACTTCCATCATGCAGCAGCACACATCGGTCGTCTTGGGGAATCACTCCAGCATCTGCATGGCCAATTATGATTAAGTAGCCCTGTAAAATGAACACTTCTTACCTGTCGTTTGCAATGCGAAAGGAGGCGAATAAGAAAGGGTAAGGCTTGAGGGGCTATTCCCTCACAAGGATATTTATCACAGATGGACTGATCTGTTTTACGCTCAGGAGACTCCCATTCGGCTCCATAATAAATGCTTGTTGGGGATGAAATATTCATGCAGAGTTAAATATGGATCCTACCGTTGTCGCTGCACATTAAATACTGCCAATACAGATCAGTTCTGATGCCCCTTTTCCTGCTCCAAATGGATTCCCTGTTGGCAACACTTGCAGATTTTGGAAAAGGGAAGGAATCAGCCATCAGAATGGAGGAAGACGCATGTTATCAGAGAGCTTGAAAAAAAATCCCCAATGTGTTTATAAGCTCGTGCAACAGTTAAATGTGTCAGCTGCTTTTATCAATGTTAATGAAGTGTAAAAGTGAATCTGCTGTTCCAGCACTAGAAGCTGTTTTTTCCCACAAAGCTTATGCAATACCAAGTTTTCACGAGACGTACATGTGATCAAAAAACAGTTTTGCTTTCTCATATACTTGTTAGCGTTAAAATTAATTTGAGCAAAAGTTATTTTAGAAGCCCTAAAGTGGTAACGCTGCAGAAACTCTGAGGATAAAAAAAAAACTATTTGACTATATGGTCGAAGTGCCCACAGGCTCTTTAACAATTGAGCTTTTGCTTTTACACTAGCCCGCCTCTAATCGGTTTGGGCCTGGTCCTCCTTGGCCACATTCATTTTCCATGAGTAAATCTGGAGCGGCTCAGCCTGGCTGTACTCAGATTGCAGAACCTACTTCAGAGGTACGTAGTTCTAGTGTGAAGGAATTTAAAGGTACCTAAACTCATGGAATATATAAATAAATACACGGGACTCAAATTCCTTCTGCTCATAACCAAAAACGGGAAGAGATTTAATGCTCATCTGTGGAACCAAAACGTCACATTTACATCGTTACAGAAATCCAAAATCTCTTGGCTTCTGCTTTTGACATCAGTTTTTTATAGAGTCCCAGCTCTACGGGTGTGCATTGGGAAGCTTCGACCAATGGTGTTACTCCCCTTCATTTGTGTAGCAATTCTGGCTCCGTTTTACACTGGATGTGTATTTGGAAGTTACAAGAATTAAGAGTTGACCTCCTAGAATCAAATCTGCTCCATCAGAAGAACTATTAGTCAAGTTGTTTGTTCCTTATCTGTCCAAACAGAGATTATTTCCCAAGTCTTGGGCTCCGGCCCAGTTCCTTTGAAGGCGAGCAGGGGAAAAGTTGGGTCCCAGAACTTTCTTGCACAACAGCTTAAAACTAACATCTTTCCTCTCTTAAGTGATTGTTATTCCACATCTTTTCAAATCTGAATTCCTTCCTGACTTCTAGGTCAGATTGACCCAGTCCATTTGACACAGTACATTTCTTTTAGGTTAAAACATATCTTAGTGTAAAACAACCAAACAACATAATTTTTAACTATTAATATAATTATATTCCTCTACACTAGTAGATTAAACAGGGTTAGTGAGGGTGGATCGGGGGCTGGGGGGGGGCTTGGGAGGCGTATTGCTAGAGTCCACTGTGAGGGGCAGATGAGGAGGGGCGGCTTAGCGTACTGTTAAGAGTGTGGGGGGGATTGCCCGGGGGGAGGAGTGTAGCATATTGCAAAGAGGGTGGTGATCCGCTACCCTGTCCGTCCCCTGCTCTGTCGGTAGCAGGAAAGTATTCTCAAACATCAAACATCATAGCTACAAACTACTTACAGTTAAAGTATTTTTGACTGCAAAAATAGAAAATTAAGCTTGTCATCTTCATAAAGAGACCAATCTTTTGCATGTACTGCAAATTGTTCAAGAATAGAAGCTGATTTCATTTGGGTATATCTTTTCAGGCGTTTTTGGTGATTTTGGGGGCGAGGGTTAAGGGGTTAATCAGGAGCAGCACCAGGAACAGTAGGTTTCGCAGCAGAATGACCATGAACAACTAACAACTCGTCTTTCTGAAGAATGGAAACTGGGAAGCTGTGGTCAGATGGAGCTGCAGTTAGTGTGAAACGCCAGGAATAAATTAAATTGTGATATGAATTAAATTTTTCATTTTGATTAAAAAAAATAAGGTTCATGCATCTTTTGACTCCATTACCTAGAGGTTTCACTTTTTAAAAAATAAAGTACCAGATGTAATTATATTTATTTATATGTATAGCGAAATAATCAGCTGATCTTAGTATTTGTCATTATTTTTGGACCAGCAAGAAATTTCACTAAACTAAATTAAATATCTGGGTTTATTTTAGTCCATCAAAACCACAACCTCAAGGTTCTTCATTGCTGAGTGTTGCTCCAAACAACAGCGGAGAGTTGACCACAGCTGAAGCGAGTGCACAACCCGCCCACAATAGCAAGGAACAGAATATATAAAGGAGAAGCTCACTGCCTGGAGTAGAACTGAATCACA
Source organism: Brachyrhaphis roseni (assembly GCA_903066815.1). Lineage (NCBI taxonomy): Eukaryota > Metazoa > Chordata > Actinopteri > Cyprinodontiformes > Poeciliidae > Brachyrhaphis > Brachyrhaphis roseni. The sequence goes on from CAEFZY010014425.1 coordinate 14,163, forward strand.
CATTAACCGGTTAGTGTGTGACTGGAAATGCACCTGTAGTGTCGTAAGAATTACCCTTTACCTGATGCAGAAAGAGGCCTTTTGCTTTTCCACTGGCAAGTGCACTAACCGGTTAATCTGCGGCTCGGTTCTGGGGTAGAGAAGGTCTCTACCTGGGGTAGTGAGAAATTGCCCGCACACAATTTTTCACTATTGTGTGTGGGCCAGGAGCGCTCAGCAGCTGTGGTCGAGTCTCCTCTGATGTTTGCAGTGACATCCCGCAATGGAGAACCTTGAGGATCTCCATTTATAGACTCAAATAAACCCAGATATTCAAATTTGTCTTACAGAAATTTATTGATGACAAAAACATAATGATAAAGACTCAGAAAAGCAGATTATTTTGCTATATGTATAAATATCCTTATTTTCTGGCACTTAAAAAAAAAACATTTTAGATTTAGTTAATGCAGTGAAAAGATGTAAACAAATAGCAATGCATTAATATTTTTTTAATCCAAATGAAAGTGTGGAAGTGTGAGGTGCAGAGAGTGAAAAGGAATGGCGAGAGCGCTCCTGTGTTGCTGACCACCTGGTTAGACACACATTCCTTCAGTCTCAGAGTGTGGTCTGTTTGTCAGGTAGTCAGATTCTACACTGGGCTGACCAGCATCCTGGTCGTGGTGGTGGATCTGAGGAGGACTTCAGATCCACCAACAGTTTCTTGGTCTATCACATTGAGCTGCAGGTGGTTCAGCCCACACCATGTGACAAAATTGTCTACAACAGCACTGCACTCAGCCTCATAACCCTGATACTGATAGAGCCAACCACAGCTGAGTCATCTGAGAACTTCTGTAAATGACAGGTTTCAGTGCAATGGATGAAGTTGGTTGTATAGAGGGTGAAGAGGACATAACCCTGGGGGAATGTCCTTTTCATGTCCTCTTCCCACTGTTGCTATCAATACTGTTCGACACACATAGTGTGACAAGAGCACAAACTATGGCCTGCTAGTCAGATAGTCCACAATCCAGGTCACAAGGGAGAATCCACCTGCATCGCCATCAGCTTCTCACCCAGTAGAGCTGGATGGACGGTATTGAATAGAGTGGAAAAATAAATGAACTGAATTCTCACAGTGTTAACCAGCTGCTGCAGGTGAGTGTGTACATGTTTAAGCAGGAAGATGATGGCATTCTCAACTCCAAGTTTGGGCTGGTAGGCAAGCTGCAAGGGTCCACGTTTGGTTGGACCAGGGGCCTGAGCTGCTCTAATATGACTCTTACCAGGGTCTTTATGATGTGGAAGGTCAGCGCCACAGGCCTGTAGTTCTTGGAGTCACAGGGATGCTGTGTCTTTGGCACTGGAACAATGCAGGATGTTTTCCACATCACCGCGATCCTCAGTAGGTGCAGGCTCATCTTGAAGACATGACGGAGGACTCAGAGCTGGATAGCACAGGCTTTGAGCACCCTCAGGTTCACACCATCAGGGCCTGAAGCATTCCCAGGGTGGAGTCTCACCTGCTGTCTTCTAATATTTTCATTGGTGACGTTATCTGTAGGAGGACTGCGGAGATGGACACTGAGTAGAAGAGGAGGGAAGGAGGTGTGAAGGTGAAACTCACATGGGGATGAAGGACTCTGAGGAGGGGGAGTGGAGAGTGGGTGGACAGCAGCAGTGGTATTGATGGGAGTGTGGGTAGGAGGTGCAGGGGCCGCAGTGTTAAATCTGTTAAACAGGTTGAGTTCATTGACTCTGTCAATGTTGCCTTCAACCTCAATGGCTAGGAGTCAGAATCTCCTTCTGACTCCTGCTGATCTGAACCCAGCGATGGTCCTCTTCCCTCTCCAGACCTGTTCGTGTTTTTCTGCTGGAGTTTAATCTCCACCTTCCTCCTGTAATCATCGGTTGAGCAGAGAGAGGGGAGAGGAACTGTGTGCATCTTTCATGTTAGCATACAGCAAGTCCAGAGTCCTCTCTTCTCTGGTGGGACAGCTCACATACTGGTTGAAGTTGGGCAGGGTTTTGACCATGGTGATATGATTAAAATCACCCAAGATAGCCTTGAATGCAGTCGTACATCCAGTCTGCAACGAGCTATAATGGAGTGGATGATATCACAGGTCACTGTAGGGTTAGCACAGGGCCATGTAAACAGTCAACAGTTTAACATGGGAATTTTCATGGCGCAAGTAAACTGGACAATGACCAACCACCAACTGTTCAACGTCCAGGCAACAGATTCGCTCCTGGGCCTATATATGAGCAGGATTACAGTAAATGTTGCTTACTAGAATAGCAAACCCCCCTCCTTTTCACTTGCTGATCTCAGTACAATCCTTGACAGCCCCCAATAGAGACATTGGCATCAGGAGCCATGTCTCCATAAAACATGGTAAGCTACACCCCCAGTACTTCCTCTGACACCTGGCCAGCACTGTTAACCTGGAAATCTCAGGCTCCTAATGTCTCTCCAGAGTCCAAAGCATCCTTGAAGATTGCCATCGTCCTGCCCAGCACATGTTTGCCCTACTGACATCGAGACAGTGCAGGAGCACAGAGGCAAACAAAGAGACTGATTTTCCAAGATTAGGGAATCTAATACCTAAATAAATAAACAATAAAGTACTTTATACTATATATGAAAAGTATAAAGTACCTAATTTGATGAATCTGAATTAAGTGCAATTGAGTTCTGCAGTCTGACAGAAAGATAGAAACTGTTTCTCAGCCTGTTGGTCTTCCACTGGATGCTCCTCAGACTCCTGCCTGACTGGAACAGTCTGTGTGCAGGATGAATGGAGTCCTTCAATGTGCAGAGCGACCTTCTCCTGCATCGTGATGTGTAGAGGTCCATGGTGGAGGGCCCACAGTCCTCTGTGAAAACTTAACTTTAACCTCTGCAGATCTATCGTCTCAGCAGCAGTGCAGCTGCCATGCCAACGGTGATGGAGGTGCAGAGAGCACTCTCCACCACTCTCCAACACACCTCCTCAGAGGAGTGATAGAAGCTCCAGATCTCCGCATCTTCCTGATGAAGTAGAGATGCTGGTGGGCCTTTTGGACCAGACGGGAGGTGTTGGCAATCCTGTCTGCACCAGGGTCGATGGGTGTTAAAGACCTAGGAGGAATCCAGTAAGAGCAGATGTATATAAGAAGTTTTGCTCTCCAGGTTGGTTAGGGCTGTGTAGACCACAGATGAGATGGCATCAGAGGTTGAGCAGTTCCTCCTATAGGCATACTGATGTGGGTCCACAGTGATGTTGTTGGAGTCCTTGATGTGTGTCATGACTGGCCTCTCGAAGCACTTCCTGACTACTGATGTTAAGGCTATAGGTCAGTAGTCATTCAGGCCTGTTACTGAGGAGCACTTGGGGACACTAGTGCTGGTCTTTAAGCAGGTGGGGACTAAAGCCAATGACAGTGAGGTGTTGAAGATATCCCCCAACTCCTCAGACAGGTGTTGGTGGTGGACATCCCCCTTAGTCATGCTGAGACGACGACTAAGATGCCTCCTGAGATGTCAGGAGGCATAGAACCTATTGAGTGCATGTGGGAATGAGGAGTCCCTTGGGCATTGTGCATCCCTGATGCTATAATTTGTGATGCACTTAATGCCCTTCCACATGCACCAGGTTCAGTGGGGGTGAAATGACCTTGAATTTTATGGGCGTATGTGGCTTTGGGTCTTTCAAAGCCTGCTGTCAGGTCTTTCCTCAACTCTGAGTGCTGATGCCTCACCTGTCCTGAATGCAGCATCCCTAGTTTTCAGTAGAGCTTTCACCTCAGCATTCAGCCAGGGTTTATGGTTTGAGAACAGGTAGCTGTCCAGGTTGTGGTAACATCATCAGCACACTTAGAGATGAAGCCTAGAACAGAGGAGGTGTATTCCTCCAGGTCCACTTCTCCCTCATATATATTTGCCTCTCTGAAGGCTTGCCAATCTGTGCACTGAAAACAGTCCTGGAGCACACAGGCTGCATCCCTGGGCCACACAGTCACTGTCTTCTTGTTGGTCTAATCCATGTTATTAGTGGACAATATGCTGGCACTAGCAGGATGCAGATGTGGTCGGAGAGGCAAGGAAGAGCTCTGTATGCATTGTGAATGCTAGTGTACATACAGTCCAGAGTGTTGTCTCTCCATATGGGAAAGGTAAAATGCTGGTAAAAACTGGCCAGTGTCCGTCAATTTCACGTGATTAAAATCACCTGAAATCATGTAAAACTCATCTGGCTGCTTTGTCTGCAATGAGCTAATGGTGTCATGCAGCTCCTTTGATGCTTTGTTAGCATTAGCACCTGGCAGGATGTAAACAATGGTGATTAACACTCCAGTAAACTCCAGGGGCAGATAGTACGGCAGACATTTCACTGTCATAAGTTGTATCGCCTTCACAATGCCTTTGGCTCCTTTTAAATGTGTTTGCCTTTTGTCCCTTCATCAGTTCCATTTTCTTTGATTTGTGTCACTTAAAAGCTGCACTATACAAGATGTGTCAAGGGCAACTGGAAATAGAAGGTGCTTAAACAGAGTGGTTTGGATTTTTATATACCTTTTATTTTCCCCTTTAAAACTTCAAATTTTTGTTACTGCTTAACCCAGATAATGTAGGAGCTTTTCTTTTTCAACACAGAGACCGTGTAAAAATAGGCTTCCCAGGAGCAAATGCCAGTCTGCAGATAAAACATTTAACAGCCCAAATTACATTCATCAGCGTATACCTTATGCATTTAACAATTACTAAATGGTAACACATTTACAATACATCGTTGATAAGTTAAAGACTTCTCTTTTCCTTTAAACTCAACTTATTGTGTAGTGGCAGATTATCTACTGCCCTGGTCAAAGCATACTTTGTGACACATCAGCAAACCTCTGTGAGATAAATTGAGTCGTGTTTCTGTTGTGAGGCACAACTTGTAAGTCACTTTGTCAACTGATGGTTACATAGAACACTGTCAGTGTCTCACAGGTCAGCACTTTGGGGATATCAGCATTACATCGACAGAGTGCTTGATTTAATGAAAAACAGGGAGCCATTGTCACAGATTCAGCAGTCTGTGGGCTGGTTTCCCACAGTGCAGTGCACTCATCAGGAAGCAGGAAGTAAACAAATAATGCCACAAGCCAAACAGCTGGTTATGCTGGGCTGTGAGCAGACACACATGAGACTTCTACATTAGTTTAGAAAATGACTGTTTGCAGAAGCTATGTCCAACTGTGTTTGCAACAGAACCAGGTCTGGTTGCTTTGTGATGAATTTGGATAATACCCAGGCAATCAATGACAAAAATGTGTTAAATATTGTAATGACATGACAGGTCTAACACATGTGGGTGAGAGCCAGCAGAGTCAGACAGGAGAAGTCCTTAACACTTTACACATAACAATAAGGATCACAATGTAACTTATAACAAATACACATAACAGTATGGATCCCAGCAGAACTAAAACACAGAATCGTTACAATATGTTCTCATCTCATAAATTCTGCAGAAAATATGTATAGGTCAGATATTCAGTTGCTCCAACGTGTAGTTTTTGTAAAAAAAAAAATAGAATATGGGCCTTTCCTTAAAATGTCAATATGGTGAAGCATATAACTCAGAATTTTTCTGCCTTTTCCAGGATCTGCATCCTGATGATGACTTAGGTTTTCAGAACTACCAGAGACACTGTGGCTCCATGCATGCTCAGTATGAGAGATTACTGTTAAGTCTATGACACCATGTAATCTGCTAGGTTTCCTTAGAAACAGTTGTATTAAAATCTCTTAACAATGCTTGCATTTTAAAGTATCAAAGTAATCCTTTTTGGTAACACTTTATTTGACGGGGGGTGAGTAAGACTGACATGACATAAATATGTCATGAACATTAGTAAGTCTTCATGAATATTTGAACGTTGTCTTAAAGTGTCATTCCGTAAATCATGACACTTTTAATACAATGTTGACATTATTCAAAATATCTTTATGACAACTTGACATTAACCAAGAATCATTGTGTCATAATAGCAGTCATAATAATGTCATTATTACACTGTCTAAAGCTTTAAGAAAACAGTAATTAATATTTTCCCCAACCTTAAATAAAGCGGAAAAAATAGGACCAACAATAAAGATTTCATTAAGCTTTATTAAACTGTCAAATGATTTCATAACAGTCATTAATAATTCATCTTACATCAAGTGGAATAAGTAGCGCCAGTAATGAAGATGTCATTAATTGTCATTTCAGTTACAATTCATGGTGAAAGCCTTTTCATGAATTCAAACTTGGTGAATCTCTTCTGGACATTCTCATAGTGGGTGAAAACTCAATCCACTGAGGTCGCTTCAAAAAAGGGACAAAAACAAATAATCAAAAAATGTAATGTGATCTTAATTCAGCATTTATTTAAATACCATTCCAAAAATGTCCCTTGCTGCACACTGTCAGAATGGTAGACTGGCAGACAAATGTCTAGTTAACTTGACTGGTTGTTATAAAGTGCAATACAATTATGTCTTAATACAAGTAGCATAATGACTAGAGCTAAACAAAATTATTGTGATCAAATATTTGTTTGGCAGAAGTTCATACAGCCTGCCACTGTTATTCAGATTGTATCATTTAATGTATAGTTTTAGGCACATGAGTGGATCTTTTCACTTAATGAGCATTCAAAATTATTTCCAACCAGATACTCTGGCTTATGGCTTAAGAGGTTTATTAATAAATAAGTAGTTTAAACACCAGTTTTATATTTGACAACAATTAGTTGTCTAAAATGTAACTTGTTAACTGAGCTGGTGGATGTTGATTCCTGCTCCCCTTCCCCACTTACCTGCCCCTCACGACTCCCTTCACCTGGAGTAAATAGTAATACAAAAATGACGTAGCCTACCTAATTTTCTTGGGGGCTATTCCATCTGCTTCGTTCTCTTTGGTCAAACAGGGATTTCTTTCTCTGGTGGCTGGTCCTCATTAGCACCCTCCACACCCGTAGCATGTCTTCATTAGCCACCTTTGTCCATCCCACTCTCCACCATGTGTCCTTAGGCTAAAATGGGTCTTCATCTGGTTAAAGTTGCCAAAGCAAAGAACACAAGCACCATGTCACATTAGCCAAGTTGCTAAATAATGCACATTAAGGATAGCTTTGACTAGCATATTAGCTCTTATTTCTTAAAATTGGAGGGAAAAAAACTATTTGCCTGCCTTTAAAATATGTTTAAGATTAAGGACTAACCTTACAGTAATGGAGTTTAATAACTTTAGCTTATTTTAACTTACAGCAAGGTGGCATTGGCTTGAATTGCTCATAGCTAACATAAAGAAAGAGAACAGTGTTATTTTCTCAAAGAAAATGTAAAGTTAATAAGACGCATACTTCATATATATTAGGTGACATATTTCGGCTTCTTTTTAAACAGTAGGTCTAGCCGTTATAGTTTGTGTTACATTTTCCCCACAAGAGAGAAGGACCTCCTGCAGCAAACAGAAAGGCAATAAAGACTCTGGGCTCACCTTCAGGCCAATCAGCATGAAGGGTCAGGAGGTGGAGCAGGTGACTCAGTTTAAATACCTCGGGACAGTTATAGACAGTCAGCTACAATTTCAAGACCATGTGGACTACACATTCAAAAAAGGCAGACAGCGCCTGGCTCTCCTGAGGAAACTCAGGGGCCTCAACACCAGTCAGCGCACTATGTCCATGGTCTACAAGTCCCTGACCGAGAGTGTGCTGACATTTAACATCGTGTCATGGTATGGATACCTCTCTGTCAAACAAAAGAACAAACTGGCACAGATCGTCAACCAGGCTGGAAAGATCATTGGACTCAAACAGCTGCAACTTTCACATTTGTACATGCAGGCCCTAACAAGGAAGTCACAGCAAGTCTATCTGGACCCTACTCACCCTCTTCACTGTCATTTTCAGTTGCTGCCATCTGGACGTAGACTTAAAGTCCCAATGGCAAGGAAGAATGGCTACAAGCGGTCATTTGTACCATCAGCTGTGGCTATTCTAAACAAAGAACTGGTTATAGTAACTGAGAGTAGATAAGCTCTATGTGCTCACCAATAGTCTTTTAGTAGTATTTTATTAATTTTATTTA
>CAEFZY010014426.1:0-11804 GCA_903066815.1 Brachyrhaphis roseni
AGTAACAATTCAGAGATCTGACATATTTTTGCCTTTTGGCACCAGCTCTCTCCAAAGACGCGTCTTTGTCTTGTTTTCGTCTTTGTCTTGTTTTGTCTTTGTCTTTCCTATCTGTTGTGTCTCAGGTAATGAATGTATGTCTCGGTTCTTCTGCAGTTTTGTTGTTAATTCACATGCTGTTTTCTTCTTCTATTAAACTGTGTAATTCTGTGACGCCATCACGCATTGTGGTATTTCATTGTGACCAACACGTCGCTCGCCGAGAGGACCTGGATTTAAGGGAGAGAGAGAGAGCCAAACTTTTTCCAAAGTTAACTTATTTAAAAACTCTTTTTCTTAACAATCTTCAACAGTGCATCACCACAAAATATTGTTTTAACAATATTTAAGGATGATCTGTTACCATCTAAGCATATTAAAATTTTTCTAACACCAGCTGATCCTTCAGAAGGTTCAGTGCTGAACTTATGTTTTCTGAACTCTGACCTTTGAACCCCAGAGGCAGAAAAGCAACAGCTAAACTCAAAGGATGAAACCAGAAACTTTCAGCTGCAGGAAACACAAAGCAGACTCTTCAGAGTCGATGTTTCATGTGATCCACCAGAAATAGACTCAGTTCTATAAAGTCTTTATAGCCGGTTTATCTCTGACTGAGGCCTAAAAACAATCTGGAGAAACGCTTTTATTGGGAAGCAGTAAAGTTAGCAGGAGCAGCTCTTCATCTCAGAGTCAGCAGCTTCTGCAGCAAGGCGCCGCGGCGCTATGGAAGCTCAACGTGTGAAAGCAGCCGGGGGGTCCAACCAGAGGTTCTTCACATGAGGGGGAACCGGGTCCGACTCGCTGTCAGGAGGTTCTGATAGAAAAGATCTCAAGAAACCAGACTAAGCAGATTTCTGCAGACGCTACCTGCATTCATACATATAACTGGACTGGACAGCGGATATCAGCCTGTTAGCCACTGCAGCTAGCCTAATAGAAATCAAATAATATTTCTGTAACAGCTAGCCTGTTAGCTGCTATTGTTGCGCACCTTCATGTCTGATGAGTAGAATATGTTTCCTCTCTGGATAGACATCTATAAAATGTTTCTCTCAAAATGCAATAGAGGACTAAACAAATTTCTCTTTTATACTGGACAACTTAATTTAATTTTACATAACTGTCGCTGTAGGAGACATAGTTTGTTAAATACTTTATGTTTGTTATCCTACTTTATGACTGTTTTGAATATTGCGACATTCTAACGATGCGATTAGTCCAGTTTTGGTCGTTAGCAATGCGCCACAATAAATAAAAAACAAGGCAGAAAACAGGTGAAGAACAAATCAAAACCGTCTTCTCTTTGATCGCTCTCTGTCGGCTTTACTCCACATGCAAACCCATTGCCATGGCAACCGGCTGAAACAAAAAAACTGCAAAAACAACACAGACATTTCCCAGAAAAAGAACAGAACATTCGGTCCGTTACAGTTTTATGTTTACAGGCTTGATGTTTGCTTGTTGATTATTAATAAGTGGTTGCTGTGCGGTTTGCAGTCAAAAATAACAGCTATGATTTTTAAGAGAAAAAACATTTCATCATGTTATTGATACGTTTATAAATGTCACCGTTTCAAACTAAATATTCAGTTTGGTTGATTTAAACGCCTGCTTTACTGATGACCTGTCAGAGTTACTGAACAGAAACACCAAATTCTGCAGCTCATCTACAGGTTGAGCTTTTCAAAGTCAAGCTAGCATAGCACACAGAGTCGCTATCCTTTTAAATTAAACCTGTGTTGTCTTGCTGTCAGTAACATGCATGCATGGTGCCTGTGTCCTGGTCCCGGTCCATGAGCAGGTGTTCGGGTTCTGGTAAAAAGTTCTGGTACTGACCGGACCCGCTCCTTTGGGTCACCGAAGGACTCTCTGAGCTTGGAGAAGTCTGGGTAGAAGTGGAGCGACGGAGAGACGACCTCCAGGAGGCCGGATTGGATTTCAGCCGGGAAACTAGGAGGAGAGACACAAACAGAACCGGAACCAGTCGGTGGGGAAACAGAACGTTCTGGGTCCGTTACCACGGAAACGGCCCCCCGACACGGGGCGGTACTCACAGGCGCTTCAGGCTCTCGGCTACACCGCTGGCGTACTGCGGGTCGGCCTGAGGGACACAGAGAGCCAGAGGTTAAAGGTCAGAGGTGTCAATGGTCACAGCATAGATTGACACCTGACCGCTCAGCACCAATCTGACTCACATCACCATGGCAACAAGGACCGAACCTCTAAGTCGCTGCAGACACGACTTAGTATATAAATGAGAATCACACAATCAGAACCTTTCCCCTCCGGTTCTGACCCGTTCCCCTCCGGTTCTGACCCTTTCCTCTCCGGTTCTGACCCGTTCCCCTCCGGTTCTGACCAGTTCCCCTCCGGTTCTGACCCGTTCCTCTCCGGTTCTGACCCGTTCCCCTCCGGTTCTGACCCGTTCCCCTCCGGTTCTGACCCGTTCCTCTCCGGTTCTGACCCGTTCCCCTCCGGTTCTGACCCGTTCCCCTCCGGTTCTGACCCGTTCCCCTCCGGTTCTGACCCTTTCCCCTCCGGTTCTGACCCGTTCCCCTCCGGTTCTGACCCGTTCCTCTCCGGTTCTGACCCGTTCCTCTCCGGTTCTGACCCGTTCCTCTCCGGTTTTTTGATGGTCTTTGTGATTTCATCTCTGAAAGTTTCCTGTTATAAATGTTGAGCTCTCCGGCTAACGCTAACGCTAACGCTAACGCTAACGCTAACAGCTCATATTTCCTCTGCGGTTTGCCTCCATTTGCTTCATTTGCCTTCATTTTGAGTTAAATTGAATGTTTGTCTTTCTTTTGTTCTGTATTTTTTCTTATCTCTTTTTTCCCATATTTTGGTCATTTTGCTGTCACTCCTCTTCTGATCTAAGTTAATCTGTTCCTATCAGACTGACTGTTCCTCGCTGCTTCATGTGAATTTATTCTGGTTTTTCAGCCTTATCTCCTGCATCGGTTTGTCGTCTCGCTGCATCTCTTGGTGGTGAGATTATGTCTGGTTCTGCTTGTGTCGTGTTGTGATGGTCCGACTCTCTGCAGCTGTTTTGGTCCTGCACACATGTGGCGAACTGAGATCATCTTTTTTTCCAGCCTGAAAACACATCAACCTCCTCATTCACACCCAAACACACACATCCTGATCCCTCAGTGATGTCACAGCTCAGCCTCCCATCCCAGCCAATCACAGCTCAGGCTGAGCTCCTTTGTTTAACGGCAAAGGTCGCGTTGCGGTCACATGCGAGTTTCCAGCAGCGGAGAGGGGTTGCGGTTTGGTTCGGCGTCTTGGAGGTGCCAGCCGGGTGGAGCTTAGCTCGCCATGTTAACAAGGAACAGACGGAGTCAGAAATCAGCAAACTGTTCACCTTCTGCTCTGAAAACGCTTCTCGGCTTTCGGTGAAAACATTCCCTATATGAACAGAAAATTGCTCTCCATCAGGCATTTTCCAGGGTGGAACGATTTCTGGGGCAACAATGAGAAAGTGATGGACGGTTAAAGGAGGCTTTTAGACATCCAGAAAATAAAAACAACATTAAAACTGAGAAATTAAAACCATGCAAACATAGACAGAAAAACAATCAAACAAAGACTGCAGAGGAAACATCATGTCTAATATTAACCCACTGACGTCAGCTCATAACTAAAGAAACAAGCAGAAAGCTAATTAGGAAATAAATCTTTTCCTCTAGTTATACAGGAACAAGATCTGCCAATGCAATGAGAACTATGGTCAATTTTCAACAGTTACTGACTTAAATAAACCTTCTATATTTGGTGAAAAGTTACTAATAGGTTCATTTAGTTTCATTTCAGGTGTTGACATATTTTCTCAAGAAACTAAAGAAAAACACTGGAGAGGATTTTGTGTTTAGCAGTTAACAGCTTCTGAATATATATATAATTAAAAAGTTTAATAGAGCAAATTCTTATAGAACCAGGCAGAAAAAACCCAGAAAAAGCATTTCTCTCTAAAAATTCATTTCATTGTGTAAAAATAAATCTTCTGCAGTATTTTTAAAGGAGGGGGAATTTTGAGGTTGGCCTAAAATCAGAAACAAACAATAAAAACAAAACCTGTAGGTTCTGTGATAAAAAAATATTAACAAATAAAAGCAAAACAACTCTTTTGTTTACATAAACATAAATACATTTATAGAAATCTATGGTAATAAAATGATTTATTCGTATTTATATATATTTTTTTACTATTCAACACATTAGATAATAAAATTAATCAATAATGGAAGAAAATGTAATTTACTTCCTCCGTAATGAAATCAGTTAATATTCAGTTTTTCAGTTGTTTTAGTGAAATAAAACAGAATCTGGGTTGAACTCATGGTTCAGACGTTGTGAACCATGAACATGACCATGACTCTGAGTGAAACCAGAACCAGCAGTGACTTAAATTATAAAATTGCTCCAAATAACAGCTGAAAACTGAACAGGAGACTGAAAGAAGTACATTTCAGTTCAGTTTATTTGAAGAGAGAAGCTAAGACGGGAAGGAAGCGATGTGAAATCACTGAAACCTTCTGTCTTCCCAGACAGAAGGTTTCAGTGATTTCACATCAGATCTGGAAAAACTCTCAGCTCAGTTTCTACAGCGGATCAGAACAGGTCCGGACGCAGAAACATCTGGATGAATGAGGGGAAGAAGCAGCAGGTTCTCTACTAAAACTAAAGGCTCAGAATGATGAAACAGAATCACAACATGGCTGCTTCCTCCGCCTGCAGCAGCTGGAAGCTGCATGAAGGAGAGTCAGTGACATTATCACTGTGTGTGTGTGTGTGGGGGGGTGTGTGTGGTGTGTGTGGGTGTGTGTGTGTGTAATTGACCATCAGGATTAAAGTGTATTGATGCGTGTGTTTCTTCACATTATTTGTAAAGGCCACTGGTTTAGCTAATGAGCACGCACACACACACATTCTTGTATTTTGTAGTTTCGGAGAACCACCAATAAACCCACCTTTATCAGGCCAATCTTTGTAGACATGGTCACGGTCTTAAATAGGGTAAAAATACAAGAACACACAGACACACATTGTGGAGTTTCTCTTTGTCACATTAACATCCATTTATCACCTAGAGGCTTTCAGTGGCCTTATCACCATTTTCAGCATTTATGAGGCAGTTTGTGGTATTTTAATCTGAAAGCACCAGTGGAGGTAAACAGGAAGTGCATGTAAATGACAACTTCCTGCTGCTCAGATCTTCTTTCTGAAGCTTTCTCCCTGACAGATCAGCCATGAATAATAATCTCTGTAGCTTCACCATTCAGTGATCATTTGCAGATTCAGCTGCTTTCAGGGTTTTCTCCATATTTTAGTCCAAACAGAAGCTGAAGCTTCCTGCCAGGCCTCACATGTGATCAGGAGTGAAAATCCCTCCATCGATCCAACAACAAGACCGAAGCTACAGCAGATCTGCTGTTGCCTCTACACCAGGTGTCCAAACTTATTGACATGTGGGCCAAAATCTGAGTTAGAAGTTCTCACAGGCCAAAAGAATTAAAAATAAAACATAAATCAAGCAAATAAAGTCGCCCAATTTTATAAGAAAGGGATGCAATAAATCCAAGAATTGAAAATGATTTTGCAAATATGCTAAATTAAAAGAAAGAACAATAGTGTTTTAGATTCACTTGGACTTGATTAAACAAATTTATTCTCAGTTATAAAAACAGGATTATGGTTGGTTCTTTCTAAACACTAACAGATTTAAAGAAGCTAGTTTGGGTGCAGCAAAGTCTCAGCATAAACATGGTTCTACTTATTATAAAAGGTTGGTCATAAAAAGATGAATACACTGCAAAAACACAAACTCTTGCCAAGTATTTTAGGTACAGTTTCTAGTGCAAATATATCAGTACAGTTGAAATAAGACAAAGCTAACTTAAAAGTAACTTTAGCAAGATAACTGTTTTAAGATTCAGGATTCAAAATTACTTTATCAATCCCTACAGGAAAATTATTTTGTCCAAACAGCACACAAAAAATAAAAATATAAACATTGTACAAAACACAATGAAAGCAAATACTGGAAGTATCAAATGTGCACTAAAAGAGGAACAGTTAATAATTCTTGAATATTGATAAAAAGTTCTGCGATGGAGCGGCGACCTGTCCAGGTGACCCCGCCTCTCGCCCCCTGACAGCTGGAGGCACCAGCACCAACCCGACCCTGATGGGACCAGGCTGGAAGAAAATGGATGGATGAGAAAAGTTCTAGTTACACTTATAACAAGACATTTTTCTCATGCTATTAAAGCAAAAATCTTAGAACTTTTTATCAATATTAAAGACTTAATAGTAGCTGTCTAGTCTCAAGAAATATTTGCTCTTCAAACTAGACAGAAATACTTGGTAGGATTTTGTGTTTTTCAGTGTTGGAGTGCATCAGCGACCTGATCTCCACCTGCCAGCTGGGTTCTGCTTCAGCCAAACGTTGAGCTTAAATGCCTGAGCATAAATGAAGCTCCCACTGGTCGAAGCAGCCATGTTTCTCTACAACATGGCTGACACACACACACACACACAAACCTCTGCGATGAGGACGACAATGACGCAGTCTTCCTTCTCCGCCGGGCTGAGCTCCGACATCAGAGAGCTGAGCGTGTCCGTCAGGTAGGAGTGGACTTCCCTCTTTACGCTGGGGACGCCCATCACTATGGAGACTGGAGACACAGGAACCATCAGCAGCTGGGAACAGAGTGGTCTGGAATGGACTGAACTGGTCTGGACTGGTATTAATAAAGATGTATACTACTTTGAATGAAACAATATTCCTAGCAGGGTTGGACCATAAATCCATTTTATTGATGAGGTGAATTTTTGGTTTTTGAAATTGTAATTTTTCCCACCATTATCTGTCATTTGTAATTGATTTCTTAGAAAAGAAAGCAAAAAAAAAAAAAAAATTAAATTGAAAATTAGATCTGGTATGAAAAAATCTGATATTTTATTTTTAAACCATGTGGCCCAGCCCTAATTCCTAGTTTCTATTTTAAGACATTCATGAGGGTGAGCAGTACCTCTGTCCCAGAGAACATACAAAAGTTAAGTGATTAAATAAAAAATCTGCAGAATGTGCCAATTTTTATCTGACTAATTGATTGTCAGAAAAATTGATTCCTAAAATAGTTTTCAGTTGCAGCCCTACATTGAAGCCCAAACTTGGGGAAAGGGCTATTGGGGAGATAATATTGGTACTACAACAGAACTGTGAACACATCAGACTGAACCATAAGGTTCTCATAATCCACAGTGTCCTCAGAACCAGGAGTTTTTCCAGCTGTCCTCATGAACACTGGTAGACAAGATCACCAGATCCATAAAACATGGCTTCTGTTCTGTTTAGATTGATCTTCATTTAATTCAGTATGCATCTGGAGAAACACTGAGTGCACTCTGTTTAGGGCTTTAATAGTTTTACATGAAAATCTGATTTATCTGACTCCGTCTTTTACACCCCCCCCCCCACACACACACACACCACGTGCACAGAGTGACGCTGCTCAGCCGTCTGTCTTTTACCCTCCAGGGCCAGTGGCTGCGTCACAGGGGTCTCAGTGGGTTGTGTGTCCCCAGGTCTGACCCTGTGCTGCCGGTGCAGTCAGGACTCGGGTCTGTGTGTGTGTGCAGGTGTGATTCAGGACGTTTTGCCTTATTTCTTCCTGTATTTAGCCTCCTCCTGCAGCGTCACCCTGGAGCCAGTAGTTCATCTCGTCCAGGTTACTCCTGCTGAACATTTTCTCTCCAATGAGTTTAATTCATGAGGTGGCGTCATAAAAATCTGGCCTGAGCGGTGCGCCGGCGGTCAGCTCAGGACCAGACCTGGTTTTTAACAGTAAACGTCATTGGAGCCTGCTGTCAGAAACCATCAAGCATCCCTCATAATGTTTCTTTTTCCAACACAATATTCCAGATCCCAATCCAATAAAGCACACAGGATCTGCTGCAGGCACAGAAACACAAGTTTTAACTGTCAGAAGGGAATAAACTGACCGGTCTGCTGCAGCTCCACTGGAGGAAAACTGAGGAATAGGGTCTGGTCTTATCTGTCCTCTGTTATGCTTTTACTTCATTATTTTTTATTTAATCAATATACATTTTTATTTCACCCTCATTTCAACCTCATTTCATCCTGGTATTTTTCTGATTTTATCCAGACCTTTTTATTCATTTTCTCTTGGTTTCATTCTGTTTTTTATTCCATTTTTACCCTTACTTTAACATGATATTTTAATAGTTGTGCCTCAGTTTTTTTCATGTTTTTATTTTGATTTTATAAGTTATTTTTTGAATCAAAGTTTATTTTTATTTTTCCTTGATTGAAGCTTGATTTTGCTCTAATTTCGTCCTGGTATTATTCTCAATTCATCCAGACTTTTTAAATTAGTTTTCTGATGTTATCCTGCCTGCTTTCGCTGTATTTATTCTAATTCCTTCCTGACCATAAAGCCCAGCACCAGCTGTGAAGTACGGTGTTGGAGATATGGTGATGTGGGCTTGGTTTGCATGTTGCCGTCATTGACTGAACAAAGATCTGAAACCCAACAGCAGATCTGACAGAAGGAGGAGTTTCCCTCCCTGGTTCTGGTTCAGCAGTCGGTGTATCTTACCTCCGGTGCGTCCCTGGCCCAGGTGAATGGCGGGCTGCAGGCTGTCCTCGCGGCTCAGCAGGTGAGGAAGATGATGGAAGATGGAGGGAAGCTGCAGCACGTTTTTACTGCTGCTCACGTTCCACAGCTTCAGCCGCGTTTCCTCTGAGGAACCAGAACCAGTCAGACCCGACGGACCAGAACCAAACAACAACACACATTTTACTTCTCCCATCCTTCCTTCTATCTCTTTTTCTACTTTCTTTCTTGTCGGTTCTCAACCAATCATTAATTTGTAAAACTGATTCATCTCGACTCAAACGCCTCCATCGTGATTTCTGCAAATATCTGATTTGTGTCACGTTGCCACCGTACTCATGACGTTGTGATAAGTGAAGTCTGCTGCTCCTCCTCCTCCTCGTCCTGCTCTTCATCACTGACCTGACAGGCTGCTCCAGGTGCGGTTGATGTCCCGCAGCGCCTGCTTCTCAGCGATGGCCCGCTTGATCTCCTCCAGAACCAGGTTCAGCTCCTTGGAGCGCCGCAGGTTCTCCTGCTCGGCCGAGTGCAGGCGCTCCCTCAGGGCCAGAAACTCCCTCTGGTAGATGTCCACCACATCTCCTGCAGGGGGCGCACACAACCACGATGTCACCATCATCATCATCAACAGGTAGATGGTGGAGGACATGATCTGAGCTTCCTGTTTGGTCTGATAGGACTTCCTGTTCCAGGTTATCCATCTAAATGTTTTGGCTTCATATTGTTTATGTGTTCATTACATTTTTTGCACAAAACCATCCTCAGATAATGAGATTTCAGTCTAATCAATTCTGCCTATCTTGAGTTGTTTTAGGGCGTCTATCGCTTTAAATGCAAATAAGGTGCTGCTGGCCACGCCCCCTCCCAACATTTAAACTACCATGTGAAAATGGCTGCTAACACATGAGCAATTACTTAACTGTACATTTGCGAGAAGCAGAAGTGGAGCCTCCTGTACAACCAACCAGAAAGCAACAAGTGTTTTCTGGATGGTAAGTCAACAGCAAAACTCGTCCAGCAGCCATTGTACAGAAAATCCAGTGGGAAAACCAGCTTACCAAACGGGCTGGAACTCCCGGCTGATTTGTGATGTTATATTCTGTAGGTTTTTGAAATGGCTCATTTTCCAGACACAAAAAATTATGAACTTATTACCTAAAAACAGCCTGGTGTTTTTTTAAGTGCGTGGTTTGTTTTGAAGAAGAGTAGAGATACAAATGGAAGAACAAAAAGTGAGTTGACGATTGTGCTCATATTTTACTTTGCTTTAATAATATATTGAAAAGTTATATATTGTTGAAGAAATAATAACAATAAATGTCTTACAAATAAATAAATTTTATAATTAAAAAATCTTTGAGTACTCACAGCTCGACATTTTGGGCCCTAATAGCCTCAGCAGTTTTAGCTGTTGGCCAAGCCTTTTCATGAACTTTTATTCTGGTGGACAGACATGGACACAGACATGTCCAGAAGTCAACCCGTCCAACAAACAAGGACAAAACGTCCAAATCATGACGGAAATGTCCTGACTTATGAGGACGCAGCGGAGACATCAGCGCTGAAGTGAGTCTCCCAAACACAGCGAGCCGAGCGCAGATCAATACGTGTAGACAATACAGTAATGCTCTGTAATCTACTCTGTAATACTAGAACACACACACACACACACCCCAACACACACACTACCCCCCCGTCCCCACACACACACACACACCCCTGAAAGGGCAGACAAGTTGAGTCACACTGTAGGAAATGATGTGTGTGTAATAATATGAAAGCAACCATCACAGTAATGAGATTACCCCTCAAACACACACACACACACACTAAAACACACACACACACAAAAACACCCACACACCCACAAACACACACTAAAACACACACACACACTCTCTCTCTGTGATTGGATGGCCGAGTTAATGGTCGTGTGGTTTTCCTGTGGACCAGACAAAGTCTTGGGGTGTAAATAAGACGGACTCTTCTTCTCTGATCAATAAATAATCAGTCGGGTGACGTCAGGCGCCCCCCGGTGGAGATCAGATGATCTACGCAACACTTCCTGTCTAATTAATCTCCTGATCTCCTTCATTTATTCCTCATCCAGATGTTTGGTCTGCAGGAGAAAGAAACCTCCAGAACAAAAAGGTTCTGATTGGTTCAGGAACAGAATCGCTAGGTTATTGATTACTGAAGAAAAGATTCATTGATCTGTACATTCAACCATCCAACTTTCTGTCCATCCATCCATCCATCCATCCATCCATCCATCCATCCATCCATCCATCCATCCATCTTCCTGCTGGTTGAACAGATCTTCCTTCCACACAGTTTTATTTTTCATCTCTGATGTTTAATAGCAGATGTAGCAGATTTACTCTCAGATGTAAAATAAAAGTTTTAGTGTTTCAGATGTTCAGTAAAACAGATTTCTGTTTCTGTTCCATTGATCTAAAGTTCGGACTGAACTCAACTGAAAAACAAGAAACGTGTCAGAAAGTTTCATTTTCACGTCTGAATCAAACAAAGAAACTGTTTGCTGTTTCCTCACAGACTGAGGGCTCCCATCCCCTAACGAGCTCCTAACGAGGGTCCCCCAGCACTCTGCCTCCCCCACCGGGCAGATGGTGTTTAATCACAGACAGATTAATGAGAACATGACAACAGTCCGCTCTCACTGCTCTCTGGACCAGTTCACCCACATTAACAGCCACCAGAACTCATTACAGGAATCCCCCCCAAAAGTGTTTTCCTCACTTTTTAGGAGCAAAACAAAAACGATCCAGAACCTCTGCTAGCATTGTTTAATAGAATAGAATAGAATAGAATTCAACTTTATTGTCATTGCACTGTCACAAGTACAAGCAACGAAATGCGATTTGCATCTATCCAGAAGTGCTATACATGATATAGATGTTTATTTACAGGTGAACCAAGTAGCAATAATGGCGTGGAGCTAAAACAGTCCGTGGTGTGAGTGTGTGAGTAACAGTCCTTGTGTTGTGATTTGTGTCAGGAGGCGTTCAGGAGCGTGACAGATGTAGGAAAGAAGCTGTTCTGGTGCCTGGTGGTTCTGGTCCGTAGGCTTCTGTAACGCCTCCCAGAGGGCAGGAGGGA
>CAEFZY010014430.1:0-10042 GCA_903066815.1 Brachyrhaphis roseni
TTGACACTCTGATCCTGAGTGTGTTGAAACTGATCATTGATTTTGGAGACGACTACGCCAACACACTGTGAAGCTACAGCACAAAATGTTATCCAGTCAATAGTGTCTGTTTAAAGTAAATTTTAATTTTTTGTTAAGTTGGTTTAACTTAAAACACCAATCAGGTGTAAACACCATAGAAATGGCAAAAGAAATCAAAAATACACTGTAAAACCTAATTAATTTCTCCTTACTTAAAAATATATATGCAAACCCATCACCTCAAAATTGTTTAGTTTTCATTAAATTCACTGAGTAACATTAACATTTCAATTTTAGGGAGTTTAACTTAAGTTCATATAATAAATCAGAGTTTTTTGTTCAGATCTATTCAATAAATTGACTCTTCTCCAATTGCAAAGTTGTTAGGATGGTGACAGCAGCAGAATCTGTCTTTTGGAAATGTGAGACTGCACTTTGTGATCTTTGTAGCCAGCAGTGTTTTTGCTCTGTGAATCTTTCAGTGATGTCAGTTTTGCCTGTTTTGATGACAAACATCTGTGCTTGGGACATGCAAACAACTAGAACAGATAGTCAGGAAACTGGCAACTGTGGTTACCATTTACTGTAGTAAATATGGACGTAGTGTACAAGAAATGACGGTATGATACTATAATTTTAACAGTCCAGAACAATAACTGTTTATGGAAAATTACTTAGGAAAACGATGGATATATATACCATAAACATATGTGGCAGAACTGCATGATGTATTATGGTATGTCATTGTAAAAACGTTTTACAATAAATTACCGTGAGTTGTGAATTTAACTGTTGTAAATATGGCTGTTCTGTCTGAGGCATTAAGGTGTAATATGTTGGCAATCGTCACTTTAACCATTCAGAACTGTAAACTATTTATGGAAACTTACTATTAAAATGACAGAATAACGTAAACATAATTTCAATCTGGAGAGACTCACACAGAGAAAAAGCTAGAAAGTTAGAAAGTTTTATTGACCCGAAGTTCTTTGGCTCTCGGACACCGGTAGAAGACGTGCTTGCTGAGAATCGCCGTGAGCTTGGATGATCTGCACAAGGCAAAGCTCAGGGTGGTCTTCCCCCCCAAAAAAGGTGCTGGGCCGAGGTCCGACTGGGGCCTGCAGGCTGATGGGGCCTGTGAGGCTGATGGCCGGCCGGCTGCGGGGCCGGCGCAGCTGTCCATCTAGAGGGAAAAGAGTTAGAATTGCTGAAACACTCCACCACCAGTCGTTTGTTATGTTATGTTATTACCCATTGCATGAGAGTGGTGAGAATGGGGTCTTCGGGTTTAAGAAAAGAGAACACCAGAGGAGGATGCTGCGGTGACCAGCAGCTGGGTTGATGAAAGGGAGTTATGACTGAACCTTGAGGGGCAGTCCAGGCTGCCCATGATCTAAATATGAGGCCTGGAAATGGCCAACGGGAATTCACATAAATCTTGGATTTCTAAGAAATTTAAGGACCAGGCAGCACTGTGGAGACTTCAGGAGAGAGGAACGGAGGCACTGGGAGCCAAACTTGTAGATTTAAGAGCATGGTGCGGGATCTGCAATGTCTCTTTGAGCTTTCTGAAACTAATTTACTAGAATGGTATGGTGAACAAACACCTGCTGAGATAAGCTATATTAGGTGATGGATTTAATTTCTGTTTTTACCCATTGTTCATCAAGGAAAGGACATTATTTTTTATATAGCACATTTCTGGCAACCAGGCTGTTAGAGTTGAATCAATAATCTATAAAAATATTAAAGATTAGGAGACTTGAAGGGCTGAGAGATTTTGTTTGCTTTGGGATGCATGTTCTATTGTCTCTGAGAAAAGCAGGAAGTGTGACAAATTGGGAGACAGATGGCCTGGAGACACAGCTTATGTCCTAAAGTGAAAGTGAAATGTCGGAGAGGTAGGAAAAGCGCACATGTAAGCTCGAAGCGTGGCTGAAGCAGGTGGATCTGTGGTTGTTTGGCCTTTTGGAGGAGCTCTTGCTTGGTGATTGGCTGGAGCAGAGCAACAGTCTGGTGCTGGTTGGCTGAGGCAAAGGCGTGGTAATTGTTGATGCTGGTAGGCTGAAGAGAGTCTCCCTGCTTAAATTTTCACCTAGGCTTACATTTATGTTTTAAGTCATTATGGATTTATTCTAGTGTTACATTCTTATACGACTTTATCCTTGTATTCTCGTAGTTTTATGACTTTATTCTTATGATACTGATTGTATTTTTATAATGTTATGACTTTATTCTTATAATATTGACTTTATTGCAGTATTACTTAATTTCATAAGTCATATTATTCTTGTAATATAACTTTATTCTTATAATACTGACTTTATTTTGAGTAATAATATGACTTTGTTCTTTTTATTTGACTTTATTCTCATAATATTATGACTTTCTCCTCACATTATTACAACTTTATTCTCGTATTGTATTTTTGTAATATTATGACTTTTTTCTCATAAAACTATGATTTTATTTCTGTAAAATTATTAGTTTTCATTTTCTTAGCCCTAACACAATGCAGTTGGTTGTTACAAAGGCAACAGCTGATCAATATTTTGCTCCAGCCTTCACAGAGCTGCAGCTGTCTGGTCCAGCAGCTGAGGTTTAATTCAGGTGAAAACATTCAATCTGACTGAGTCAGAAGCCATAAAACTTTAGGAAAGTCGACCCAAAATGTTTCTGGAACAGGAAGATAAGAGTTTTTAAAACACTGCAGTGAGTAAACAGTTATTTGACGACGCCACACAAGAAGGTGGAGAGACACAGATAGTTTTCATAGAGATCAGAACATAGAGCTGACAGACCCGTTCTTCACATCACTTTTCTGTTCTTGGTTTGCTTGTTGCTTCCTGGTGAGGGCTGCAAGACAAGCTTATAAAACTTTATTTTGATAACTTTTTTTCACATAGCTACTGTAATACGAGAATAGTCATAACATTTCTAGAATAAATTTATATCATGAGACTAAAGTTGCAATATTACTGCATTATTTTTATTTTAGGCCATATCAAAATCATAAATGTTGTCAAAGGGTTGGTTTAGTAAGAATCTATTGATAAAACCCATTAACAAACTGTTAAAACATGAATAAAAACTGTCTTCATGTGTACTTCTTAAAGTTGAATAATATTGAACATTTTTTCACATTAATGTAACTTGGCAGTATTCAGATAAAAACGGTTTTGATTTGAGTGATATAATAGTTTGACACATGTGCTCTAGTGACTAAAATGATTTTTTTGTTCTTCAGATTAGATGGAGAATTAGATGGAGAATGTGATAATCAATCTCCAGGTGTCCACACTGGTACTACATCGGATTCAGGTCCAGACTTTGACTGGGTGACTTTTGCACATAAATACGTTTCGCTCTAATTGATTCTATTGTCGCTCTGGCTGTATGGTTTGAGGCAGGGATGTGAATCTCCAGTCCTCAAGGGCAGCCGTCCTGCAGGTTTTCAGATGTGCCACAGGTACAAAACACTGGAATGAAATGGCTTATTTACCTCCTCCTTGTGTAGATAAGTTCTCCAGAGCCTTAATGACCTAATTATTTTATTCAGGTGGTGCAGCAGAGGCGCATCTAAAAGTTGCCGGACACAAGCTCTCCATGACTGGAGTTTGACACCTGTGGTTTAGGGTATTTGTACCTTTGAAGTCTAAAGTTATACAGCCTCTGACAGGTTTTCTTTAAGGATTACGTTTTGATCTTTAACACACAATAACAAGCACTGTTCAAGTTTGACTCATTCAGGCAGACTAGATATAAATCAGATCTGCTAAACCAGATCACTTCGTCATGTGACTGAAATCCACATTGGAGCGACAAGAAAAGCAGCATTAATTCAAGATCCAGCTGTAAGAAGAGACAGAGGTGTTTTAATACGGGCTGACTGGTAAAAAAAAACATTCAGCAAAATTCTGACTACTAATTGTATCCTGACTATTATTAATTATCTATAATACATTTTTATTCTTCAAGTTTATTACACTGAATCTTCACGGCAGCATTTAGGACATCTGCAGCTTCACTTGTGTTCACCTCAAGCTGCCGAACCGTCTATTACTTTGACCTTTGTCGCAGAGTTTTGGTAAACTTTAATAAAGATTGTTAGTTTTCTTTTGTGCTTGAAAAGGCATGGGTCAGAGGAAAAACAACACCAAAACAAGTTTTTTCATTTAATATTATTATTTTTATTATGCCTTTCATTATGAAGATAATTACGATCTTCATAAATATCAGAGTAACTTGATCAAGTCATATGAAATTAGAAAGTCAGCTTTTATTTTCACCTTTTATGCAAATAAATGAAGCACAAAATCAATTATTAAGACCAGCCAAATAAAAATGTCCAAAACATATCACCAATCCATACAGATAAAAATACAACCTTTAATGCTGAACAGCTACAGTAACTAGTTTATGTTCATGGCAAAGATTCTTCCATATTGTGTGCTATAATTCCAGTTTTAGGTTAAGTACCTTACAAATTGTAATAAAATATAATAAAAGCTTGATGAGTTCAAATAAAAATATTTTAGTGTCTTGTCATCTATCAGCCAAAGACCAGAGGAAATAAAGATTTCTGAACAGTTCTAACATCTGAGCACAAAACATTTTAAGAGCACCAACTTTAAGTTGGATTAAGTTAAGCAACTATTTATAAATGATGCTGGGATAATTAATCTAGATCAACACAAAGAAAAGAATTACAACAGTCAATGTGAGAGATAATAGAAGCATAAATAATAAATTCCATGAAAAAAGAGAGATAGGGCTTAGCTTTAGCAAAAGGTCAAAGTTCAGAAAAGATGGAGGTAATGACATCATTATCTTGAGCATTATGCTTCATACAGAAAGATCCCAGTGGCAACATGTTCAAAATAAACAACGATGGATCCAACATGGACCCTTGGAAAGAGGAATAATCCTCTGAAATGACAGAGAAACTTAGACATTTTAATGATTATTTATTTTACAATGCTTTTTGTCCTGAAAAGTGCATTTTGTGTTATTTAAATATGAAGTGACAAGGGAGAACTTTTATTCTTGACCATTTAAATTTGTATCATAAAATCATATTTCAGTGATTCTTGAGAAGTGGGACAAAATGGGTTTAAATTTTCCCATTTTAAAAGAAAAATTATTCCTCAAGCTTATGTATACAAATGCGGCAAATAATGTTTTGGAAATGTAAAGATGCTAAAGTGCAGGCTCCCAGTGGCAACATTTTTTTGAAAATTACATTTTTAATGGACCTGACCCAGAACTTTGTCATCACCATCTGACAAAAATAAATATAAAATATTTTTTTAATGATCCTATAAGTAATATTTTTACTCAGTTCTACAGACAAATGCTTCTAAGAAACAAAAGAAATATTATTTAAAACAAAAAAAAACAACAACATAAAGGCATCAAGAATTGTAAGCTGAGCGATAATAAAAGGACGACACATCTTTGAACGGATGCCTGCAGTTTTTTCTGATACAAATCACCACGCCCTTTAGTTCAAAGTTCATCTGACGGAGTTGACACAGTACTGAAGGTGGTGACAAACTAGTGAGTAAAAAGAAATACTTGATACATGTGAAGTAATGCCTTTTATGTAAAATACATTAAAATGAATTAACTGCACATTTAAGTGAGATTTGTCAACATTGTCACTGAAAGAGTCAGACTGTCAGTTAAAAACTGATGGAGTCGACGAAATGCCAAACGACCTCAATTTATATGATGTTATTCTGAAGGCGGCCATATTGTAGCTCATCAGATTCATGAAATCTTTAGTTTACTAAAATTAAGCATCTATTTCACAAAATTTCATCAAAGGTTTGTAAATTGTCAGTAAATTGTAAATTGACACGTCATGGTTGTGACGAACAACTTAGGAATAAAACAGAAGAAAAAACTAAAGAATAACATAAGCTAAGTAGAGATGCTTAGCCCTGCTAGCAAAGGAAGAGAAAGGAAGAGGTCACCGGGTCCTCAGAAGTTTAGATGTCCCCCAATAATGCCTGATTGTTTTTTTTTAACATTCTTTTTATGTCTGTGTTGACAAAAACTTGGGACAAATTTCAAGTAGGAAAATATATAAAAATGATTTTTAATTCAACTTATTGATACTTTTATAATTATTTATTTGAATACTTATACTTAATTGTCATAATATATTATCTTAGTATTCCTTTAATTGTTTTAAACAATTATAAAACAAGGGATTTTAAAGACACCATCCACCTACTACAATGTAATGAAAAAAATGACACTTTTTTCAGAAAGTACTTTCATTCTGACAAGTCTCATCAGAACACATGATTTATTAAATGTGACTATTCACTGTATATAGACTTCTTCTGACTTTTTGCCTAATTAGAACTCGTAAAATACATTTTAATACAAATCAAAAACAACATGATTAATTTCAGGTGTTGAACTTAATAATCCTTATGCTTTATACATATAATATTTTTTAAATAATTCTATCACTTTGTTTCCAAGAAGAAATTATTTTTTTTTTAATTTCAGCAAGTCGATATGAGGCTACTTAATAGTAACTCAGTTGTGAAGTAGAGGATTATTTTCTCTGCTTTTGCATGTGGTCTACTTCAATCTCTTTTTCAATTTTTTTGCTTCTAATTTGGTTCCCTCCGTCTTATTTTTCAATTTTTTTTGCAAACCTCGTTTACTCTGTTTATGTTTTTTTCTTTTCTTTTAAAAATTTTACGATTTGATCCGCTGCCTTGTTATTTTGTGAACATTTTAGTAATCCTGGCACAGTTTGATGAAACAGAACATGAACATCCAAGTCAACTTTGTCAATTGTTTCAGACCAATTTATCCCAGCAGTTGAGTAGTCAGGATCTCTGGTGTGATGCATCAAAACCAGGATGATACGTTTAGCATCTGTTGAAACAAAAAAGAAATGCTCAAAGTTTCACTTCCACAGCAGTAAAACAGACTTTTCTAGTTCAAGAATGTCTTTAATTTATTAATCTCAAAAATCTGAAAATTCAGTACCGAGAATACTCTTCACACTTTAGCTTGGCATTTTCAATGCAAGTTATGAAAACATCCAGGATTTTATTCAGGGTTTTAATGAGCCGGTCTAAAAAGTTTGACCGGCTCATTAAACCTGAACTTGATCAAACCGATTCTACAAGATCAACTTGAAATTTGGTGAATTTTCTCACAAGGTATGGGGGATCTAAAGTTATCAGTGTTTCTCACCTCCTGACTTTTTATATGTTGAAGCAGCGGGGCCAGAATTCAAAATTCAAAATAAATAAATTATTTTGAATATACCCAACAAATTTTGGTAAGATATTCTTTTATAAGATTGATAAATCGGTGCATTCAAAGATTGGGTGGGTGTGGCCTAATTCATCCACTAGACGTATTAAAACAAACAACGCCAGTAAATACTTAGACCCAGGGTTATGAAATTTAGTACAAATATGCAGCATCTCAAGACCTAAAGAAAAGTATCTTTGAGCTCCAGAAAGAAAAACATAATGTACTGCAACTTAATACAGATATATAACAACAAAGTTTGGTAAGATATTATTGATTATTTTTTACAACGTAAAAACTAAATGCATACTTTTCACTTGGTCCAAAGCTGCTTCCACATCTGAGCCAACACGGGATGTGATGGGACAATAAACAATGTAGTCTGTATAAAAATTGCTGATATTATTCTTGAGCTTCTTCTTAACTTGTTTCTTGAAAGCTTTATCTGCCCCAAAGGTTTCACCTGTAGTGACATACTAAATACACAGTTAAACAACAAAGGAACAATTACCATGTGAAATAATGCCAACAATGGGATTTCAACAAGATGCGATTGGAGGAAAAAGAACAATGTTGTATCTCTGCTTGTTTACATCTGTTACCTCAGGCTTCTTTTTATTAAATTTCATCTGTGCTTCATCATGTAGGTGCATTTTGTTGCTCTTACCTTTGCATTTTCTGAAAAATAAAACAGCATGAAAAGTGAATAATTATATAGAATTATTCAGTGTCAGTTTGGTATTAATATGAGCTGAGATCCTCACTCACTATTCGCCGCATTCCCCATCTTGTGGTTTCCTAGCACATGTAAATAAACATTAACATTAATAGTTCCATCCATCTTTCCATTTTAGTGTTTTTAGAAGTACATTCGCTGGCAAAAACTTTTCCATGTTTTGATACATTACAACCACAAACATAAATATATTTGTTTGTTCATAAACATATTTAATCGTACTTTAATGTGGAAGACAATGTGGTGTAAAATTGTACAGTAGAAAATAATTATACATGATACAAAACATTTTTTACAAATAAAAACTGAGAAGTGCGGTGTGCAAGAGTTTGTGAACAGCAGTTTTCACATCTCGATTGTGTTTAGGTCTGGACTTTGACTGGACCATTGTAGCACATGAATGTGTTTAGTTTTAAACCATTTCATTGTATCACTGCTTTATGCTCAGGGTGATTGTCCTGGTGGAAGGTGAACCTCCACCCCCACCGAGAATCAAATCACTGCCGTGTGTTTGGCTCCATCAATCTTCCCATCAACTCTGACCATCTTCCCAGTCCTTGTTGAAGAGAAGCATCCCACAGTATGATGCTGCCACCACCAAATGTTGCAGTGGGGATCGTGTATTCAGAGAGATGTGCAGTGTTAGTTCTCCACCACATGTAGAATGGCGGAGAACATCAGAAAGTTCAATTTTGGTTTCATCTGACCAAAACTCCTTCTTCTACACGTTTGCTGTTTCCCCAACCATTGGCTTCTGGCAAACTGCGAATGGGATGTCTGATGGTTTTGTTTTAACATTGACTTTATTCTTGACACTCTCTCATGAAGACCACATTTGTGCATTGATGACTAACAGTTGTCCTGTGGACAGATTCCCCCACCTGAGCTGTGGATCTCTGCATCTGGTCCAGAGTTACCATGGGGCTCTTGGTTGCATCTCTGATCAGAGCTCTGCTTATTCGACCTGGAGGTTTAGATGGATGGCCTTGTCTTGTAGGTTCACAGTTGTATCATACTCTTTCCACTTTCAGATGATGGATTGAACAATGAGATGTTAAAACTTGGGAAATTGTTTCTATGTCCTAAGCCTGCTTTAAACTTCTCCAAAACTTTCTCCTTGGCATGGCCTACTGTGTTTCTTGGAAGATATATTGCTATTTGCTCCCCGATATTCTCTGAGCCTCTGAGGCATCACAGAGCAGATTTTATATTTTTATCTGTATGTCAGAAGGCCTGCTTGTACCCCTCAGCAAAAATATTTTGTTACATATAATAATTTAGCAAAAATAAACTAGTCTGGCTGCCCTCAGTCTAATAAGGACTCTCAGAGCCTCCATGTTGTTCAGACTCCGGGTCCATGATGATGAGGAGGGGGCTGCGTTGCCTCTAACTATCAAATTATGGGCAAGAATATTTTTTTATACACTGGTTTGTGAATAAAAACGTAGGTCTGATGTTGATGTTAGAAAAACTGTTTCTATTTATATTTTCATAATTGTCCTCACAATAGCGGGACAAAACCCGCCTTGCCCTTAAACACAGAAATGCTTCGGCTGCAGAGAAAACTTCTGACTTTAACTTCATCATTCTACTAAAAGCCCGGTTCGCTACAGGCATTCTGGGTCGGAACCACTGACAGATATAAATAATGTCTGTCTTCATATCAGGCATCCTAATATAAGACACAGCACAGTGACTGTCACCGCGAGTCACAACGCAGCTCAAAGCCCCTGAACCACCCGATACCACCTGATACCACCCAGTACCATTTGCTCTCTGTTCGCTCTGCTTCTCCTTAACGTTTCCACCAGACGGGTTAAAGCCGCTGCTGATAGGATCTGGGCTGGAGGTGAGCGGCTGTAAACAGAAGTTACTGCAGAACCTCAAGTGTTAAAGGAAGATTCGGCCCAGAGCATTTAGAGTTCACAAAATAAACATCAGAGAAAATACTGTAGCAATAATTAGAACCGCAGCATAAAACCAAACATGCCATAA
>CAEFZY010014431.1:0-15300 GCA_903066815.1 Brachyrhaphis roseni
TCAAACAAGTAGCCCTTCGTGTTACTCTGTACCCGTGAAGTAGCCCCCAGTCTCAAAAAGGTTGGTGACCCCTGTTCTAGATTTACAATGTTTATATTTCTGGAGATATTTGACATTTTATTTATTTATTGCTTAACAGATCAAATGCTTCAAAAATGGCAAAAATAAAATGATATTCTTGGTAATTTACAGACTAAAATTGGCACATTGATATATTCACATTTGGAATCTGGTAATAATAGTTTAATCACTTCAGTGCTTTTATATAATCCTTAAGCAGCATTATTTGAAGACAGGTGTGTGTTGTGTAGCAAAGCATGCTGGACCAGTTAACACATCTGTCTTACCAGCATGTACAGGTTCTCCCAGAAGTCCTGCGTCATGAGTCGGAAGAGAGCCAGGAAGGCCCAGCCGAAGCTGTCAAAGCTGGTGTAGCCGTAGTTTGGATTCCTCCCAGCTTTCATGCAAATGTAGCCCTCCGGGCAGCGGCTGAGAGGAGAGAGACAGAATGAGAGGAGAGCATCCAGTGCTGTTTACCCAGGACAGTGTCTTAAAAAAACTATGAACAGCCCTTAATGTGTTTTGTTTTGTTTTTTTTTCACAGATAAGACCCACAGCTTTTCAAAAGTTTCATTTGAATTTTTTATGATATCCCAATAATGCATAATTCTAAAGTGGAGGGAAAATCCCGCATGTTTTTCAAAAGAAAAACCCCAAAAGTGTGGCACGCAAATATATTTACCAACTACCCACAAATAAAATCTTTCACAACTGTAATTTTTAAATAAAAGTTTAAGTGTGATGAGCAATTATGTGCTACTTCACAATTATGTGCTAATTTATGTTATTCTGCCACACACAAAATAAAACCCGCCAATGAAAGACACAAAAGTTCGTGGGTGCAATGTGAATAATATGTAAGTATGTTTGAAGGGATATGAGTAATTGTGCAAGTCACTGGGAGTTATAATTGCTTTTGAGGGGGACACAGGAATCATCTTACCCAGAGTCGGAGCTGTTCCCACAGAGCAGAGCGTCCAGTTGACCAGGCAGGAAGTAGAAATTGGCTGCAGAAAAAATAAATAAATAATTAAATAATTGTTTAATTTGTTTTCTCTTGCAGCTTAAATTGTGTATTTAAATTTCTAACTTCAGTTGCTTGCACAAACTCAATCAGGAGCATTTCATTTCAAGCCAGTAAGTTTTGCCAAACCGACATATTGTTTTGTCGGTTCCAGCATATGGCCTGACTCACCCACGACATCCCTGCCAGGTCACCGGTGGAAAAGCCTCGCCTCTACTTACTATCGTTGTTGATGTACTCGTTCCAGTCAAAGCCCTTGCTGCCGTTGTTCAGGTAAGTCCCATTGAGGTTGATTGGCCAGATGACGCACTTCTGCCGCAGGTTCCCCATGAAGAGCTGCAGGCCGATCAGGGCGAACACGCTCAAGCAGAAGACGGTGAGGATCATCACATCTGAAAGCTTCTTCACAGACTGGATCAGAGCTCCCACAATGGTCTTCAGGCCTGGTGGGCAGCCACACACACACACGCACGCACACCCCCGCGCACACACACACGCACACAAACCACAGAGGTGAAATAGGAGCTGCTAATTTTCAACAAGCTATTCTTTGAAAAATCTAATCTTGCTGGAAATTATGGCTTAACGGTGTTGCCATTTTCAATACATTTTATTAATTTATTATTGAAAATAAAGCTTTCCTCCAATAAAATTGTAACATGTTCAATTCAACTGCATATTTAAAAGTTGACTTTTAATCTTCAAATGACTTGAAGGGTAAATTTATGTTAATTTTCTTTTCATAAAATTACAAATTACAAACAAAACATCTTAAGAACAATAAACAGAAAATATTTAGAAGCCATTCCACTCTTTTCAGATCCAGACAAAACATGTATATTGAGGGAAAATTTGCTGTTATTGCCAATAAGGGATGAAATAAAAAATAAAAGAGGGGGAGGGCTGCAAAATAGTGAAAGAATCCATAAGGAAAAGAGCACAGCAGCACAACGAGGGGCTATGAGGAGGGACTTAGGCACAGGCAGGGGGCTGGAAACCACATGCAGGTCATTTAAACTCCAAGGCTGAACAGGAGCAATTCAATGCCAGTGCCAGTGGCAGGCACTTTCTTGAACTGTCTTGTTTAAGGCGTCATTTATGAAAGCACTGACTCCCCATACTGTGGCCCTGCGACCTGTCTCATCCACAGATTCAGTGAACACAAAGCAACTTTACCTCTTTGAACAGGCATCCCTCTGGCAGCGTTCACAATGGGGTCCACAGGCAACTCAAACAGGGATGCTGGGCGACCCACACCCTCTTTTCTGTTCAGCCTACTGGGCTTTACCGGCGGTACATGCAATATGTTCTAATAAAATATGCCCTCAGTTTAGTCTTTCATACTCAGACTATGTTAGTAAAAGCGTCATCAGCTTGGCTGCGTCTGTTGCTGTTCGTCATTTTCTTAATGAGAAGATCCCATATAGTAAAACTATATCACAAAAAATCCATAGTGGTTGGGTTTTTAATTAAAACAGGCCTTTATTTGATTAGTAAATGTAAAGCTAAAAGGTAAAAATAATTACTTTCTTTACACCTAAACACTATGGTTCAGCAGCCATTTAGCTTTGACTTGTAAATCTTAATAAAATGCGAGCCTGACTCAATCCAAAGAATAACTGAAGCACATCTCTATTTAAAAAACTAAAAAATAGGATCTTATCTTATAAAAAGATTGCCAGAACTGATTTTGATTGAGTTTATTGAGTAATTCACCATAAAAGGCATCCAAACTCCCCAACCGCACTAGCCTATAGCACCTAGCTTAAACACTGGAGAGACTGCTAGCCTGACCTTTTATTTTAAAAATGTAACATGTACACACATAATCAATTTAATCCTGTTTTTGTAGGGATGTACTAATGTGAACATTTGGGTCTATATTGATTTCTGATATCTATTATGGCCGATAATTAATATTTACTAAAATAAATTGTGCATCCCAAATTTTTTGAGTAATTTAGAACAAAGGGTGTGTTAACATCCAGCAGCACCCAGTTAGCTTTACCAAGGAGAAACCTGCATATGATTTTAAAATATTTGATTTGTTTCCAGATACTATGTGGTTTGATATTTTGAATAGAAGAACATGCAAAATCCTTATTTCTAAAACTTAAGACTTAAATGTTTCAAAAGGAGTCTTAGCGATGTTTTCATTACACACTAAGTTCTTTAGAAATGAGAAGGTATAGTAAATAATATTTTTATTCCCATAAAATACATTAAACAGATCAGAACTATTACGCTTTCATAAGAAAAAACATGAATGCTAATTAGTAATTTAATGCTCAGATTTGAAGACCCAAAAACTTGTGTAAAACATCATCCATTCTATTCAAAGATAATTATCTCTTAAAACGTTGCTTCCAGCATGGATTGTGCATGTCTGGACAGAGCAGGTCTTATTTTCTGTATTTTTCATGCCAAGCTAAGCAGCTGCCAGAAGTGATTAGATGTAAAGGCAAGGAGAATGTTGGTTTAATGTTGGTTTCCCAACATGGAAAAATTGTTTTTCTAAATCGTAAAATATATGTTAAATTAGAACTTTACATTTTCCTCATCACAGCCAATACCCACATAATGAATACAAAGCCCCTCTAGATTTAAAATATAGAGTTAATACATGCTTTCAACATTTTCTTCTAGTTGTTATATGATTTGAATCCCCAACATTTATAATGTCAACATGTGTAATTTTCTGAGACATTCTATATGACAACTGTTGGAAAAAAAAAAACATAAAATAAAGAGAAAGAAAAATTGATAACCAAACAAAAATTAGGGCAAATCAAACTTTCAATGCCATTTGTCAGCCAAGCTCTTTATAGGCTAATATTATAAAAGCAAGTGACTGAAAAGCAACATGCAGCATAAGAGATATGTTCACAAGCTAGGCTTGGCAGTCTTCATACACATATAATAAACATATCCTGTGGGATCTCTCGAAAACTATTCATAAGTATCAGTTTAGGTCCTGCTAACAGGAATCCTCTCGTTCCAATTCAGCCTTCAGCAGAAGCAGGAGCAACAAAACACATTACTCTTTCAGGACAAGATAAAGTAGTGATGGGAAATTTGACAAGCTGTCCTCTATTTTTATCTTCATGCTTCTTAACCTGATTTTGTTCTCAAAAAGCGGTATTGAGTATTTTCTAAAGCAAAAGAGCATCCACTTATTGAAAAGCAGGTGAAAGGAGGGGATTGAAGCTGTTGCTTAAATGGAACCCGGACTTATGTGACTTCTGTGACGTTTTGGTTTGACACTGATCTCTAAAACACCTCAGGTGTGTTTTCTTTAAACTTCATTCTTATTTTATTATTGCAATTTGCATCCAAATTTAGATTTTGCTGAAGTCTCATGTTGGTATGAAGTTTTGGCGTGTGCACTGAGACAGTTTGAAGCCAATCAAAGTGGAAGCCAATCAAAGTGTAAGGTCCTGAAAAAGACCAATAAATGTGGCGGGCTTGTGAGCTTAAAAAGATCACAAGCATCTCTGGTAAAGATGTGTAAAAAATACATTTTACCTTTTTTGCTTAAACAGAATCTCACACTGAAAATGTGGCTGCAGCTCTTTAGCAAAGATCTTTGCAGATTGTTGTTTTCCACCCAAACCATTATTTTCACTGAACGCGATGGGACGTTATCCTTGGGTTAGCATTGTTTTCCAGTCGTATTGAAGCTTTTACTCATGGGCATTTTTAGAGAAGTGGCAATTTTTGCTTGTCCTTCTACTAAATTGTAAAGATCAACATATACTGTATATGTTGTACCTGAATGCAATGTCTCTCTTTCTCATTCGTAAGAGTGGCTAGCAGAAATGTATCATCGCATCACAAGAACACCACCAGGAAACAGAAGATGGTGTATTGTTAACATTAGAAGTCAAGAACCAATTATAAACTTTAATAAAAGTACACATTTAAAAATGTTTTTTAGGATTTTGAAAAAAATAAACATCACAAAATAAGATTCCCCACTGAATAATTGCATTCAAATTTAGGGTGAGATTGAAGCTGTAAAAGCTTATTTTAACACATCTTTACCTCCCAAATGTAATATTCACCATATGTATGTCATAAAAGAGTTTTTATTTTTTTTAATTTAGCTTAAGAAATAACTCACATGGCATTAAACTGGTGTGTACTTTTACAACAAGCAGTACCCGTGAGTCATTTTTGCATGATTTCAAATGTAGCTTGGTGGATTGTGAATTAAATTATATTTATTTACATAAAACTGTTTCCAGTGAATGAGAAGTTATTCTTTTCAATCCTGAAATGACGTGATTAGAGGATTTTCAGCTTCGTAAGTCTTTTACTTCAGGGTTCCATTTAAGACAAACCAAGCTGCCTTGGAGACGAGCCTCGTAATGAGAGCGCTGGTGGGGCAAAAGAGAGTGCAGACACTTTGAATGACCTTAGAGGAGACTGCAAAGCCTATCAAAAATGTATTAGTACCATTTTTGATAATTTTTGGAGGAAAAATAAATAAAAACATGGCTGTCTCCAATTCTTTTGTTGCTGCTTAAATCATAACTTTAATCATAATAATAGTGAGTAGAAAAACAAAGGGTGCGAGGATCAGCCTTAGTGTTTAAACTGAGTCTCACCTGGAATGACAGAGATAGTTTTCAATGCTCGGAGAACTCTGAACGTTCTCAGCGCAGATACATTGCCCAGGTCCACAAACTCTGTTACATATCTGAAATAGGGGAAGGATCACACACAGAACAAACACGATGACAAAAACCACACACGCCAAGAGCACAACACCACCGAACCGGGAGGAGACGACGCCACTCACAGAGCCTGTCCACTGAGGAGAAGGGTGGAAGGTAAAAGGAAAGAAAGACACACACACCTAACACCGACCCCGCCCCACCTTCCCCTCGCCCCATCCTGTCTTACCTGGAATTACAGAAATAGTTTTCAATGCCCTCAACACCCTGAACGTGCGCAGAGCTGAGACATTGCCTAGGTTTACAAACTCTGTTATATACCTGCAGGATCAAACCACAGTTACAACAGCTCATTATATACATGCATATAGAAGATGAAAAGATGAATTATCCCCACAGGTGGGCTTTGTGAGAGACAGACCGACAAACAATGAAATGTGATTTACTGATCACTCTGGGTTACATATTTGTTCACAGATGCAAAAACTGGCATAGACTACCTAACGTAAAATAACAAGTTTCGGCAAGGAGTCTTTGTGAAGACGATGTCAACACCAAATGATCAAGACCAAAAAGGTGACTGAGGCAGTCAGATGGCAAGAGGAAGCTAAATCTGAGGTATAGGAGTAGTCACTGGGCTGCGCAGTACTGGATGGAGAGCTGCTTTGATTCCCAAAGGAAAACACCAGAGAAGTTTTAGATAAATGGAGGAAACGCAAAGATGGGTTATCAGATAGAAAACACAGTAAAAACTCTAAAAGCAAGAAATGTAAGCACTAAAACATCAATTTAGATACTTGCATTTAATAATAAAGACTCTGTACGTCAGAATGGCACAAGAAAAAAAAAAATACTTACGCCATCGAAATGACCATGAAATCCAGCCAATTCCATGGATCTCTTAGGAATGTAAAATTATCTATACAGAATCCACGTGCGGTGATTTTTACAAGAGACTCAAATGTATAAATTCCTGTGAATGTGTACCTGAAAGACAAAAGTGTGGAAAGGATCAGTTTACTGGACCGGATCAAATCAGGCTTATTTACAGGAACCTGCAGAAACTCACAGTTAAAACACCCAAGGAAACACATTTAAATTTAGCAACCAAAAAGAAATTTATTCACAAAGTCAACATTTTCTCTTGCAATAGAAAAAATGTATACACAAAATGTTTGATTTTGTTAATAAAGAGCATTGTGTTTTACAGAAAAGGTTATATTAGTGGCCTCCTGTTATTTATATTATTTGAACTACTAATAGTAATAACACCATTTAGTAAATTGGCAGCTAATACTTTATTAACTACTATTACACAGACCATTGTATTATTGTGCCATATGCTAAAATAGTATCGGATACTGAAACAAAACAAGTTTTGGGATGTAAAATTAGCAGTCAAGCAGCTGCTAATATCAGAGACCAACATTTGTCAACATGTTAGCTCCTAATATTAGTAGCTGTTTAGTTTCTACAACTAGATAAAGTCAGGAATCAAAAATATAATTTATGGTGTTATACAGAGCAGAAAATTGTTCAATAAAACATTAAACTGTTATACCAACCTTGTGCCTCTTGATATAACATAACTATAATGCTAGCATTTTAGCTTAAAATATTAGTTGCTCAGTGGTTATTGGCAAGTAAAGGCTTTGAATAAAAGGATATTTATAGGATTGAACACAGTAGCATAATTATTTATGCTGTTTACACAACACAAGAATGTTTTGTAACATTATATTATAGGATAATGTTACAAAGTAACATATCAGAATGTCAAATTAGCTGCCCAGCAGCTGCTCTTAAAAGCCAAAGCTAAGCTATTAGCATCGTCACAACTAGAACAGAATGTTGTAAAGTAGTCTAAAGAGGTACAGCCATTTAGCGAAGAGTTACCCAGTACTGTAACAACAGAATATTCTTGTGTAATTTAATACTATTATATTTTGCTGTAAAAAAAATTATGTTTAGAATATAAAATTAGCCAATGTTTTCCTGGGGTTAATTAGCTTAGCTTCTAATATTTGCTTTAGTTAAAGTCTATGATAAATTAAAACAGAAATGTTATAATATAATGTAACTGTAGCTCCAGATATTAGCAGCTATCAGGGTTTAAATGAATTAATCACTGGTTCCCATTGTCTGCTGTTTTCAGTTTCCAATAAATGTAAACATTAAGTGTGCAGACCTTTGTGATGCGGAAGTGGGAGTGGCACATTCAGAATCACAAATGCTTAAAAACTTTGCATGCATTCATAATATTGTGTGAGGACAGAATAAAGGATACTTACTCTACTTGTTTTGACCACTCAGGGGGGTCACTAAAGGTCATGAATATACAGTTGGTCAAAATAGTACACATAATGATCATGCTGAAAAGAGTGAAGCATGTGTTAAGGAAAAATATCATTCATGGTGAACAAACTTTAAAAACATTAATATATCCTAATCTCAGTGTCTCAGCCCAAACACTCAAGTGTTTAGGACACAGAAAGATTTTCAAATAACTAAACAAAAGTATCTCATATACATCTGTCACAACAAAGCGGTATGAAAGTCAAAAAGGAAACCACACATTTCAAAAGCTTTGTACATCCGTTTGTTTTCAAAACAGTATTTGAATGTAGACTATTCACTTCTTAGATACAGGATCAGATTTCTCCATGCAGTCGTTCATTTGGCAATTTTGACTAGACTGAGTGTATTTGACCCTGATAATCTGCAAATTGCCATCTATCAACAACTTTCCAGCTCTTACTAAGTCTTTAAAAGCCCTCCAAACAAAGACAGACACAACCTAGTGCAGTTCATGAGGGGTAATCAAGTAGATTGCACAAATAGTGAGGGTTTGCTTGGTTTACTGTAAAGAATGACTCATAATTTGTGCCAGCCATTTCCTTCTGTGATAAAATGGCTACTGCCTGTAGAGTCTGAACATGTGTGGAAGTGCTCTGACTCTCACACACTCATCCTCTCCTGCAGTCACTGGAAACATCGGCAGCAGTATGAGCAGAAATACAGAACATATCACCATGAATAATGCATGTGAACAGGAAACCCTCCTGTAAGCTGCAGTTAACAGCACCATTTCAAAAAGGATATGAATGTATCAAAATTTTAATAGCTATTCGCCTTGCCAGATTGAAAGGACTTATGAAGTACAAGGCAGGTGTGGCACTAAAACGGAAGATTGTCTTCCCTTTGTTTATCACTATAAATGTCTGTGGAGAGAAGAAAAGCAGAAAGGAAAAGTTTGAGTTAACAAAGCGACATGGGCGTTTACATTGTTTGATTAAAAATAGAAGAAAAAAAAAAGAAAGAACCTTCAGGATGTTTCTGATTTCATTTACGCCGTCAGCCCAACACTCCGGCCGTTTTAGCCGAAGGAAACAAGTGAGAAGCTGCCACGCCACTTTGTGTGGGTAACCTCATAACTGTCTAAATAAAACATGGCAATTTCCCTGAAACTTTAATGAAACTGTGCATTTGCACAAGTGATATGGGTTCTTGTGCTTTTAACAAGGCACCCCTGACAATATTAAGTCCTGCATAGCATCACGACGGACGGCTGAGCTAGGAGGAAGCAGGAGGAGGATGAAGGAGCGGAGGCATGAGAGATGAGTGATGCAGTCACATGACTGAAAGGAAAGAGAAAAATAAAACAAGCCTGAGATGTTAACTCACTCACTACAACAAGATTTTGTTTACCTGAGACAAAAAAATGGAGAATGGTTGCCAACTACATTAATTTGATAGAAATCAAATGTTTAGTAGATTTCAGTCAGAGCAGTTTTAATTGTCTTAAGTATGCCGTGAACATTTTCTAAAAACAACACAGTCAGATGTAATGACAGACTCGGAAATTTCCCCTCGACGATGACATGACATTTCACCCAAATAGCTGAACATTCCTGATCCACACAGACTAATCCACAAATCTGAATGAACGAGCGGGAAAGGGGAGTTTCCAGTATCGCCAAAAATATAGCGGCACACGTTCACCCAAAAAAAAACACTTGAAATGTATGGAGTCTCTTTTTGGCAATGCATGACTAAACCGCTCCAAAGCTACTGAAAATTTCATAATACGGAGCTGAGCAAACAGGAGAGCGGGGGAGATGGAAAGCAAATGAAGCAGGCGAGGCAGGCAGCAACTGTGGCAGCGGCAGGCTGAAGGGGATGCCGGAGTGAAGGAGCTGGGCAGAAAGACAGCAGGATGAGAAGGAGCAGAGGAGAAGAAGGGTGGCAGACAGAGAGGGAGAGGGAGACGGGGAAAGCAGCTTCCATGCAGAAACTGGAGCCAGCAGGCAGGCAGGGATGAAGCATCTGCATCTGTGAAGCCACAGCAGCCATTCAGAGAGCGTCTTCTCCCTGCCTCTGTGGTAAATGGTCGATGTGCTGCATTTTATGGCTCACATTACCTCACACACAATAATAGACCAAAAGCTGAGCTGCTGAGCTAGCCTGCTGTTCTGCCTCGTACCTTTAGTCTATCATTACAGCTGGTGCAACTATAAATCCTTATCATAGGCTGATGGCCTTTATAATTTCTAAGCTATTTTTGCATAAGCACTTCAATCATTCCCATAAGTTACTTCATTCAACCTTTGATTTGAAAGTCAAAACGTTCGCACTATCTCAGGCGTTATCTCTCTCCATCTATGGGTTTTGGTTAAAAGTGTGTAAAAACTTAACATGCTTAAAGCACAGTGTCCCAGTCTGACCACAGTCTCCCTTCTTTGGGACGTCATAAAAGTAGAATTGGGAGTGAACAGATGCCACACATTTCTTACAGCATCACAAAAACAACAGCAATACTTAAGAACAGGAAGAATGAAGCATCTAAATGTAATTTATTACCAAGACGCAATAAGTGATTAATCAATTAATCCCATGATAAATTAAAATGAGCTTGATCATTTCTACTCTGATGATTAACATTTTTTGAAGGGCAGTTTTGTTTAGTCACATCCTAATCAATTTTATTTGTGTTTTTGGGTTGTGTGTGGCTTTTATTTCCTTTTTGTTTATTGTTTTTAGTTGGTGTGCTTTATTTTGGATATTTAAAAAAGTCTTCCTGTTCCAGTGTGAAGTTTTCTGTACAAAATTAAAGTTTATTTGTCTTTGAGAAGGCAAACTCGCATTCTTCAGCCATTATCAATATATTGCTCAAAAATAGTCTCACAACAACACTGCTATCGTTTATCACTATAATTTCTGGGGCAATTTATCATCCAGCAAAATTTGAGGTGCAGGTACTATGATTTCTGGCACCGAGGTGAGTCTGGACTGTGGGCCTGTCCGCAGTGTCCAGATGGGTAGCTGGCACCCAGGGTGGCTGGTCAAGGATTCACAGATTTGTGAAGTTGACAGCCATCTAAATAATTCCCCACATGAGATCTCTGCTACTCCTCCTTAGTCTTCAAGATGCTGTTTGTTGACAAATATTCTCAGTTAAACATCTGACGCCTTTAAGCTATGAACAAATGAACAACATTTACTAATTAGATCATTTGTGAGGGCCATAGCTCGCACTTGGTTCAGTTAGGGGTATCAGAGTAGAGCCCCTGAATACAAATGCACACCACACTTTTCAGATGTTATTTTAAAAGAGCTCTAAAAACATATTTTTTTCTTTGCACTTCAAAGTACAGCAATACTTTCTGTTGGTCAATCACATAAATTCCCAATTAACATTTGTAGTATTAATGTGAAAAAATGTTACATTTAAAAATAAACTTTTGGCTTGCCTTTGAGGCAGTTAAATACATGAAAATATGTCTTATTGCGACAAAAGACAAACAAAGAGAAAATGTCTATAAAAGTGTTTTAACTCCACCCATCAACAATTCAATCTCTATAAATTTTCAGATAACTAACATGTATTTATATCAGCTGGATGCCATTCAGATGCCATTTAGGGAATGTTTTCTATCACTGGTGCATATACATTCCTTAAATCTGTGCTTTTTCC
Source organism: Brachyrhaphis roseni (assembly GCA_903066815.1). Taxonomy (NCBI): domain Eukaryota; kingdom Metazoa; phylum Chordata; class Actinopteri; order Cyprinodontiformes; family Poeciliidae; genus Brachyrhaphis; species Brachyrhaphis roseni. The sequence continues at coordinate 11,738 of CAEFZY010014431.1, forward strand.
ATTTGACAATTGTCATTGCTCGCTTTGCTCACATTTCATGTCAATAATAACATTGATATGGGCAGGTGGAAATCTATAATAATAAGTAATTTATGATTGTGTCAGGCACTAGTAACTATGTAAGCTATTTCTATGCAAATCATTTAAACTAAAAGAGTGAGATTCACTCGGACTGAGCAAATCATTCATACTGCAGGGGTCATCAAGTTTGACCCTGAAGGGTCAACGTTTCCCTGCTTGAACACGTCTGATTTAAATGAATCTTTTTAAAAGAGCAAAGTGCCTAACCAGATTAACCCTGAGAGAATGATCTGTATTGATCTTCACTGTCATGTTTCAATTCTTTCAATATTTTTCTCGTATTACTTTTCTCTTATTTCTGTCTTTTCAAAAATATATAATGTGTAAATGCTAAATGTAATTTTTACTGTATGTGTTGCTACATGGAGAGAGTGGGTGGGTTTTATTTTTGTGGTTTGTTTCTTCATTCAAAACAATTATGTACTATTGTGCACTGGATGTAGATTTTGGATGGTTGTACATTCTGAATAAATATATTTGTACAAAAAAAGAGTAAAGTGCCTGCAAAAAAGCTATACAGTTTGTGTAAAAATATAGGTCCTGTTTAAGTTTGCCATGCGTTTTTATGATGCTTACAAAATGGAGCTTTTTGGTAACCCTGTCGCAATAAGCAATAAATCAATTAATCGCATGATAAATGAAAATGAGCTTGATAATTTTCATTTGAATGATTGTTTTTCTGTTGTTTCTTTCTACCAAAGACTGGATGACAAAAAGCTTCAGTGTGCTCCGTTGGTCTCAACTAGCCCCTTTTTTGACAGGTGATCTCTTCTATTATATTTGTTGTTTTGTTTATTTATTTTTGATATTTAAATCATATTCCAGTTACAGTGTCAAATGTTCGTTAGAAATTAACATTGATTGATACTTGAGAGGCTGTACTTACATTATTAAGCCATTACCATTATATTACTTGAAAATAGTTTCAAAAACACAATATTATCATTTATCACAATAACTTCTGGGACAATTTATCGTAGAGTAAAATTTGTTATTTGTTATTTTATGTTGTCATCCATTTTGAATATGTTTTCCTTAAGGGCCTTAAAGGGTTCATAAAAATCTGCTGAAAGTTAGGGACACATATGTTGGATAAATGGTTAATTGTGCAACATTTTTATTTTTTTGCTACATTTAAAACTAGCACCTGACACATTGTGTTTTTCATACTTTATAGCCCAAAGGAAAAAGAATTGTCAAGTTAAACCTGAGAGAAAAAACAAAACTTACTTTAGGCCAAGAAAAACCCCCATCGGTGCATCTTTATATTTTAAGCATTCTTCAGCCAATAAGCTGCAGCAGGAAGGTTAGCAGGAGAGCTCGTGCATCCCTGCACATGTAGTCCATTTCATCCCTTTCCTTCTCAATGTCACTTAACTTTCCTCTAACTCCTTAAAAATCAACACAGCGTTAAACCCAGGACGGGAGGACTGCGGTGCGTCATCACCCAGCTCTGCTACGACACAAAACGAAAGACTCACAAATTAGCACCTGCCGTGGTGAAAGATGAATCTGAACCCCCTCACCCCATCCTCCGTCCTGCAGACTGTGGACAACAAAGACACACAGATCAACCACCAAGGTCACCACCTGATCTGACGTCACGGCGCCACTCGGCATCCGAAGCAGCATCAGCTCTCCCTTCGGAATGAGGCTGGGTTGATGGACCATAATTGGATTTGCCGGAAGCACAAAGAGCGAACAGGACTGGCGCAAAAGTCGAGTCGAACCAGAAAGAGTGCATTCGAGACCAAAACAGAGGAGGAATGAGGAGGGGGGGAAAAAAGATGAAGGTATGAAAGAAGATGGCAAATAAACAAGCCCTAATTAACGCTGGACCATGTTTTCCACGTGTCACTTGAATCGTGTCTCCTCCTTGTGCACTGGGCTGGTGCGTTACATAACAGGCAGCGTGCACGGAGAGAAGACGGGGAGGTATGAGACGGAGACAAACGGAGAAGGAAGAGGAGCGCAGGGCACCCCATCGTTCGCTCACACATGCACCGAATCAACACCAATCACTTCACCTGATCATGACTAAACACATCATTACCAGCTCCGCTGTCCAGAAGGCATGGGCGTGCATACATTTCTGCAGCATTTCTTACAATTAGTATGTGATTTGTTTACATTTTTATTTGCATTTCTATGCTGAACAAGTCACAGAAGAAGATATTGCTGGAAAGTTCACTGAGCATCTGCAGGAAGAGCCATTTTATGAAAGATTTTCCCAGCTTCTACGCAAGGGTGAATAAAGGACGGCTCGGTTTTTTTACATCATGTCGTTTCTACTTGTGACATCTGTAAACAGCTCTCCCTCATGCTCAGTCTGACTCATCCCACATTAAAACAACCTTGGTCTCCCTCAGCTGTTTTAGGATGACCCATCGCCGATTACAGTCGGAGCCAGCCAAGGTCACACCTGGGCCTCCTCGCTCACGCTGACATGACGCGAGGCGTGACAGAAGCCCCAGAGAGACACGTGTCCTCCTGTAAGACAACGACAGTCCTCTCTGCTTCCTCTTCCTGCAGCGGATTAACTCCAGAACAATTTGGAAGCGCCATCATGTGGAACAGGAGGTTTTCAACCTTAAATGTCCCTGACCTTTTCCCCAAAGACCAGAGAGCACGTCAGAGATAGCGGCTCTCCTCTCGCTCCTTTAAAGAAATATTATTGTGCTCAAATGAAACAGATCACCAAAATAACTGCAAACGCCGCACATCTGGAGGTCAGATTGCAAAAACTCACCTGAAATAATGTTACCATAGAAAACATCTGTATTCAGTTGCAATGAGCCTGATTGATCATCACAGAGATTTTCTCTTATCAAAAACTCCAACAAACAACAAAGAGAGCCTTTTACGTAGCATATAAAGGAAAAACAGGCCGAGCACGAGGAGTGAAATGTGATGAAATGTGATTGATATCATATATAATCAAATCCCCGGTCTATAATATATCTAATTTGTGATTTTGGCAGCTTGAGAAAGAGCAACAAATCCCTAAAACCACACTGAACACTTGCTGAAACACACTTTTATGTGACGGAAGTATCTGAAATTCAACTAATGGAGTTGGTAGTTTACTTTTTCCCTAACAATCTGGATTGGTATCGCCTGAAAATGTCTGTGTCCTGATGTGGCACATTGTTGATCGGCCAGCGATTCAAAATCACTAGTTTTCCTCTGATACTAGTACTAAAACATTTGATTTTCAAAAAATGAACCCAAAACACTGCGACAGACAGGCGACCCCATTTACAGTCAAACTTAAAATGGGTTTGACTGTAAACCCATTTTAAGTCAAGCCCATTTTGCACTTGCATGCAAACTTGCATGGAAAATTTTTAATAAACTTTCCATGCAAGTTTATTAAAAAAAAAACTTTTTCTTTTGCATTAAAAACCACTACTTTTATCAAAATACCAGCAGTACATTTTCTTCTCTTTCAAGTATTTCAGTTTTAAGAATAAAAATCTGTC
>CAEFZY010014441.1:0-52143 GCA_903066815.1 Brachyrhaphis roseni
TATATATATATTTCACAAACAACCTGCATTTCTATTCAACCTTTATGAGTCGATTCTTGTTAAAGAGCATATTTTACTAAAGTTGCAGATAAAAGTGTTTTATCTTTACCAACTTTGCATGTTTTTTCCTCTTTCTTGCTGCAAAACCTCAAGCTCAGGCAGGTCAGATGGAGAACATCTGTGATTATCAGTTTTCGAGTCTTGGGACATATACTCAATTGGATTTTGTCTGGACTTTGACTCGACCAGTCCAGCACATAAACATGTTTTCATCCAAGCTATTCTTTATAAAATATAATATTCTGTGTAATTAGTGTTGGTGCCCTGCTGGAGGGTGAACCTCCACCTGACTCTCTATTCTTTAGCAGCATGAAAAAAAATTTCCTCCAGGATTGCCCTGGATTTTACTTCATCTAGGTTGTTTTATTACCCAACATTTATTTAAACTTCTCCAGAACATTTTTCCTGACTCGTCTGTTCTTAATAATGCTTCGTGTAATGTTTTCTAACAAAACCTTCAGACCTTTACAAAAACAGCCGGATTCATACTGAGATTAAATTACACACAAGTGGATTCCATTTACTCATAAAGGTGGCATTGCACATCAGTTAGTTGTAGTGTATTTTATTAATGGGTCTCATAGTAGAGGGGTATTTCCTGATTTGTATTTGTTAAAAAAACAAACAAAAAAACACTTTTACTATCAGTCATCAAAAAAACTCCTGCAAAAAAACAAAAGAATTTAAAAAAAACGTATCTTTTCTTTGTTTCAGACTGATCTGAATCACATCACAAACAGGCCCTAAGAATGAAGTTCCTTCTCAGTTTGATGACTCTCGTCGCTGCATCATATGTCCTTAGTTTTGCCGATGCTGACCAAATGAATGTCTTCTCAGAGGACATCTTAAAACGTAAGTTGGCAAGTCAGAATCTTTTCCAATTTCTGGTTCTATCCAGACAAAGAAAGACTTAATATGTTCCAAATATTCCTTTAAAATCGGTTCATACATTTCCAATTTTTGTAAGTGTGAGAAAAGGAAGTATTTCAAGGTGTTAATTTTTTATCTCAGAGCTGTCAGAGGATGGTGAAAAGCTTGTGAATGAGGAGATGAAGAGAGCGCTGTATGGCGTGAAGCAGATGAGGGAGGTGATGTGGAGGAATGAGCAGAAGCATGAGCACCTCATGAACTCTCTGAAGCACAGCGGCGACAAGAAGAAGGCGAGAGGACTTGTCTGACATAAATGAGAAAAAAAAAAAAATCAATATTCAAACACGATGAAAATATGTTACAAGCTTTCACTTCTCCCACCAGGGGGCAGCCCAGCTAGCAAAGGATGTGAGTGAGAAGCTGGAGGAGGCAGAGGAGCAGTGCAAAGACTCCCTGCAGTCAGAGTGGGAGGAATGCAGACCCTGTCTGGAGGATGCATGTAAAACCTTCTACACCTCCACATGCCGCAGGGGCTTTGCTTCTTTCCGCAGTAAGGTATGACAACCTTTTTCTTACAATGTTAAAAACGAATCACAAAGAAGTTGGGTTGAGACCTTCCATTTTGCTTTGGAACATAACTGAACAGCTGGTAATCGCTTACTTAAAAACCCTGCAGCATAACATTACATCTCTTTTATAATCATAAGTTTCCATTTATGACTAGCTGTCCTGCTGAGCAAAATTGGAGTACTTAGTTTACCTCACAAGATGTTTTCTTTGGTCTTTAGAGGCCTGAAAGGTGTAACTACAGTGTCCATCAGTGAAGAAATAATATAAAATACCAGCTAATCTTCCTTATGTTGAATCCAGTTCATAAACGGATCATAAAACAATGTGACAGTGGAGACAGACAACCAATAATTTCCTCATTTACCCTGCAAAGACGAGACATTAAACAACCACATAGGGGCCCAACACACAGTTTCAATAAATTCAGATTTTAACTCAATTTTCTCTGCATTTGCAAAGAAAATTATGATACATTAAAATATAAAAATGTTGTCTTTTTTGTGTAGTCACATTGCAACCACAAGCTTCAATGTATCTTATGATTTGTATTGCATGATATCTAAAATTTAGTAAACAAAGAGGCCTTGGACGCTTATGCAATGCTCTCCCTGCCTGGTGTTTATGTTTAGGTGGACGATTATGTTAGGTTTGAAGCGTGCCGTATTTTTACCACTTTTAGATAACTGCCTCTTTTCCCAGTTGTTAAATAATCTCTCCATAACCCTGGCAATCATCTCACCACCCTCAAGCCTAAAGCTACAAGGGAGGATAGCAGTCAAATACTCCAACTGCCATAACGTTCATGTGTTGCAGGTGGAATCCTTTTTCCAAAGAGTCTCCAGACGCTTTGGTCCAAGAGAGCGCCCTCTGGAGGCAGGAGACATCTTGGTGAACCAAAGTCCTGACGAATCAGAACCAGATGTAGTTCGGATTGAGAATTCTTTCAAGCGAGTTATGAGCAAGGTGGGGACCCTGGTGAACTGCAGCATCGCCTTGGTCTCCAGGATGAGCAGCAGGCTTGACGGAGTCCTTCAGAAGGCTTTCCTGAACAACACCAATGAACTGTCAGAGGAAAGCGCTTCCGATCCATACTACCCTGGGCGCGACTCCGGCTTCCTGCAGGGCGTTGGGCTGGAGGAGGTGCTGGAGTCATTCTTTGACTTTGGAAAGAGCGTGGTGGAGGAGTTTGGAGCTGTGGTTACCCAGGTGTTTGATGATGTCCATCAGACTGTGGAGGAGGAAACTAAGAAAGGTAACTCAGGTCTTTTCATGTTGCCGATGCCAGACATGTGCCATTGGACCAGAGTTGTGTGGATGTAATTACATACACCTTTTTCTCTTTTGTCCAGAGATAAAAAGCTTCCCTCGCTTCCTGCAGAACAGGAAACTGTGCAAAGACCTCCGCAGGCAGACATCAGAGTGCTGGCAGCTTCAGAACAAGTGTGAGGCCTGCCAGGGAGCTCTGCTCACAGGTGAATCTCCTCTTCACTCAAATTGTATTATTTTTGTCAAGCTGACACTTTTACACACCACAGCTCATGCTTTCATTTCACCACAGAGTGCCCCAGTGTTCGTGAACTGCATGTGGAGCTGGATGAAATATCCCAGCTGCTGGATGTCTCCAAACAGCAATATGATGAGATCTTGTCCATTGTCCAGCATCACACCGATGAGACGGTCATGTGGCTGACCAACATGGCAGCCGAGTTCAGCTGGGTGGCTCAGGCTGTGAGCAACAGCAGCACTCCTCAAAATGTTTTCCGCATCACAGTGGTGAGTAGGCAGGGTTGACAAAAACACGCAACAGACCAGAGGAGGCAAAAGTATATTTGAATAAGCTGTGAATATGTATTGAATCAAGTTTTCTCTATGTTTCATAAATTAATTTATTTCAGCAATTCAATTTAACAAGTAAAAATCTGAAAACCATAGGGAAGACAAAACAATCACAGACATCATCCGGAAGCTGATTGGTAAAGAAGTTAGCTGCTCCCAGAGTGCTACATTCAAACATGACAAAATGTTTAGTGGAAGGAGAACCTGTGGTGGACAAAGGTGCACAAATATCAAGAATAACAGACATGCTTACTCTTTAACAACTCCTACAAATTTATACCCTGCATTCTTTGCAGCTTTGATTGTACCCCTACAAGCAATTTTAATTTGTGCTGCTGAATTCATTAGATGTTTTCTACAGAGCTGTAAGAGTCTCTGTATCTAAAATATTTGCTATAACTGCTGCATTTCCAGTGCCATTCGTCCCTTTGAAGCAGAAGCAACATGAAAAGCAACTCACTTGAATTAAAGAAAAAGGAGTGGACTGCTCCTCAGTTCTTCAAAGTCCTTCTGTTATATGAAAGTAAATGTACCATCTTATCTAGACAACATCTCAGAGTCTGGAGGAAGAGTGCAGAAGTACAGAATCCAAGCTGCTCTATGCTCAGTGTGAAGCGTCCACACTTTAGGGCAACAAGTCATCAGCTGGTGTTGCTTCACCATGTTGCATGTCCAAAGAAAGTGCAACCATCAGTCAGGGAATTTTACATTTTATGCCGTTTCCCACAGAGAATCTATGAAGTCTTATCAAAAGAGAAATGAAACATCATAGCCAACAATGCAGAGCAGCTGAAGGCCACATTTAAAGCTGCAAAAGTTTTCTCAACATCTCAGCAGACCCACCATCCGACTGTCTCTCTGCTGTAGTAATATGTGCAAAAGTTAAACTCTAAATCAATATTTCCTTTTAAATCTTCTGTTCTTATTAGTCTTATGTAACATTTAAATTCTCTAAGATGAATTTTGTTATTTTCATTAGCTATTAACCTTAATCAACAGCATTAACAGAAACAAAGACTTGAAATATCACAATATGTGATGATTCGGCTTCATCACAGGCTGAAGATTACCAGCTTCATCAGAATGCGTTTCTGTTCCGAATTTATTATAGAAACATTTTATTGATATCTTGAATTAAAAAAGGGGGATGCATCTGTCTGCAAGAGAAAATGCAATTACCTTTTCTTTTCTCTAGGTGGCACCAGAGAGCCATGAGGAGCAGAACATGTCTGCCACTGAGACTAAGGTGGAAGTAAACGTCCTGAACTCTCCCCCACTTACGCTCAGCATCCCTGGGGAGCTGGAGCTACACGATCCAGCTTTCATCCAGTACGTGGCCCAGGAGGCTCTGGACAAGTACAAGGAGATGGTCAGGTGAGTGTCGCTTAACAGCTCAGCTTTGGCAATGTGGTCCACTTCTTTGATACAATACAAACCATAAACTCTTGACATTAGACCTCTGTTGCTTACAGTACGTTTTGTTTCCCCAACAGGATCGAAGATGCGTAACACTGCTCCGTCTTCATTATTTTCCGCACTTTATAGTAGTAAACATCTTCGTGTTGATATCTGAAGACACTACAGCTGTAGCCAATATTTATCTGACTTTCAAATGTTCTTCTTGTTAAATAGTGTAACTTCACAAAATATGTTCTAGTCACAGACCAAGTGAAATGAGACACTTTCTGAATTTTTTAGTGGATGTTAAACACATGAAAGCTACATGTAACATTTAGTTTATCATTTTATTTTATTCTGTACAAAATCATATTAGTTAACATTCTCATAACTTTCATTATGTGTACCCACACTAGATCAGGTCTCATTCTTAAGGGACAATCTCTTACATGAATGATGCACAGAAAGAAAAAAAAAAATTCACATCTTCAATATTGTCAAATTTCTCATACTTTCAAGGATTCTGTACCTGTGAGAATTTAAACATACTTTGACATTTTTATTATTTATTAAAGAACTAAGCCATGCCTCAGCCATAGTCTCCGTTATGTGCTTGTGTTATCTGAGTTTTTTTAGATTACAGTAGGTTATGAGTGTGAAAGTGGAGGTAAATGTCACATACTCCTCACATATGTGTAAAAAAGCTCAAAATAAGTTCAGTTTTTATTTGCAGCACCATATTTTCATACTAGCTGTAGTTTAACAGTAGAATTTGAAGATTTCTATTTTTTAACCTCCGTTCCCATCCTCCTCGCTGTGTGGGAGTGGAATGATAAACCTGCATCAGTTTCTGTTATTTTAAACTTTGCTTTGTCGTCGCTTTGACGTCGCTAAGAGTATACATGTGACTTTTAACTCTGTTTAAAATGAAGAGACTTAGTAAACTCTCTTCATTTTGAAGAGTTTATTAAAAATGTAAAGTCATATGCTGCAAAAAAAAACTAAACAGGAATTTATGAGCTAAAGCTAAAATGTTCCTCAACATTTTGATCAATTTAAAAAGTATATCATTTATTTTTTTTTTTAAATTTAATAAATAAATGTGACTTAAAATTAAATATATTTGTTAGGTATATTTACGAGAGCCACAAAATGTAAATTCCTGAATCCGCCTCACATAGGATGTCATAAATTGCCAATTAGAAATTCAACACCAACTAGAAATATATATATAAAAAAAAATAAAAGAGCTAAACTTATTTGAAAGGTCTTCTTTTTTACACATTTACCAAAAGTCTTCCCTGTATGTTGCTAATTAATTAGCTTCCTGAAAGTGATATTTAATTGTGAGCAACTCAAAGTAAAAAAAGAAGAAAAAAAAAAGTTTATTAGTGGAGTTTACAATTTGACAAATTAAATCTGATATTTTTTTTCCTAATTGCACAGTTTAAAGATCATTCATAGAAATTGTTCCTATTAAAAAAATTTGAAAAAAATCTATGTAAATAATCAAAATGTTGTTTTAGGATTACCAAATTAAAATGACAAAAAACAAAGGCAAAAAAAGTGGAAAAAAACTGAGTTTTCAGTTCAAGTTAAAAATCATATAAAACCGATCTCTTATCCTGAATTGTCCATCTGATCACACCTGCTAAAAATATGTTTTTAATATAAACTGTATGTACATCAGCTTTGATCTCTCAGTACATTCTTACATCCATTCAGCAGACCTTTTTATTTAATTAGCCACATGCTTTACACTCATATCACATACTCAAGTTAACCAGTTATTGGTCGCTTAGAAAGACGTCCTTAATCCACTTACGGATTCAAACCAAACAATAGTTCATATAAAAGATCTGGATTCAGATTAAAAAAATCTGACTTAACAATAAAAAGAGAGAATTTGTAAGAAGGTCGGAGAAAAGTTTAGAGAGAAAACAACAACAAAAAAACACGTCTATCTGTCTGTTTGTATCACAGTGTTGTGGCCAGCTCACATGAATTTATTCTGATAGTTTCCCAGAGCTTAATATACCCATTTGCACACTTGGTCCCATTGTACATCAGGGACAATCATTTTCATATGCCAGTGTTGTCATGGCCTACTTTTTAAATTGCTTTTTTTGCGTAAAAATAATTTTTTGATCTCCACCAATGTACCTTAGAGTTTAATCTAAATCCCAGGACTAAAGGTTGTCTCCAGGCTGGTATTGTGGCTCCGTAGCTGTAAAGTAGTCTTCCAGGAAGGACTGGATGTATTCGAACGTCGGCCTTTCGTCTGGTTCCTTCTTCCAGCACTGCCTCATCATCTCATGCAGGGACTCTGGGCAGCCCTGGGGGCAGGGCATGCGGTAACCGCGATCCACCTGCTCCAATACCTCTCTGTTCACCATGCCTTGAGAAACACAGAATCAAAATGAGTATATTGAAGAAAATACATTCTAGTAAATAAGGCTTGTGCTTCTAGGGTTGTTTGGGGAAACACTGAGTTGGGAAATTTGGGGGTTTGATTAAGAGACTTGAATGGTATCAAAGTTGGTTAGTCCAATCACTACTGTACCTCCCAAAGTAACATTAAACACATAGAACACAATCCTGCCATAAGCAGCACGTAATGCACGTTCCATTTTGTTGTTTTTGCTCACATGTTGTTTTTTCGATCACACACTTAACAGTGATTATTTACAAAGAGCGATCGTTATGCAAAATGCTTTTGGGAGCAGATTTTCCGAGTTCCAAAAGAAAAGGAAAAAAAAAAAAGACCTTTTCCCTGTCGATCTTCATAATAAAAATGTAAAAATGTACGTCGCAGAGTAGTCATGTAGTGCGTCATTCCTTCCAGGACGCACTGCAGGGAAAATAGACATTTAGTCATTTTGATAATAGGCTAATATAAACACTTAAAGCCTGTTTTGCCTTAATTATAAGCCTTATATAAGGCTTTTAATTTTTTGCAGCGCCAGACAGATTTGTTTTTTTTGGTCAACTATGGCTCTTTCAACATTTTTGGTTGCCGACCCCTGTCCTAGAACAACCAGACATAAATTCAATTCAATTCAATTTAGAAAGATTGAAAAAAAAAAATAATACTAAAATCGCTGGACGTACACTGCTCATTTTAATCAAGAATAGGCAAGATGTCAATATTGAGGCCAGTGGAGACATGCTCCAAAAGGTATGATCGCATTAAATAAAGTCATTTTCTTTCCTTTTCAAAGGTTATGGACTACTTTGTGTTGGTCTGTCAAATAAAATCTCAATAAAATACTTAGAAGTTTTGTTTTCATGTAAAAACATAAAAAAATTTGTTGGTTTGCTTTTATAAAACACTGTATGCATGAAAGAAGACTGACTGACCACCGGTAAAGATGGTAAAGATCTCAGACGGCGAAAAAAACAAATGTGGAGCAGAAGCAGGAAAAAAGATTAGTTATGGGGATGGAAAAATTTGGCCAACACATGTTTTTCAAATCCGCATTACCACTATCCTCAAATAGTCAGAGCAAACATGGAACATTTTATAATGTCAAGAAGACTTATTTGATTAGAGGATAAACACAGCATGTTGTATTTCTGTCAACTTGCTAGAGAAATTGCCACATAAACCACTGTTTTAAGAAGGAGAGTTTCAGAAAACCTGAGTGACCTGACAGGAAGCTGGGCTGTTATTTCCTGAGAGACCTGCAGCTCTGACAGACCAAAGACATTGTTAGGGGTGTTGGCATAGATGCCCCAGAGTGGTTAACATGCTGCCGTTTGTCACCACCAGCATTGGTGTCAAGCAGAATGCCAATCAGCGCTGCTTTATCCTTGAGCCGTGGATTCCGCTCTGAGACAGGAAGACAGCGACGCTGAACCCTGTGACATGGCACAGAGACCGCTCCGCTGGGAGCTCAACTGCAGCTAAAAGAGGTTATGACGGAATCAGTGGCACGGCCGCAGCCTCATTCCCCTCCGCTCCGCTGTGGGAGAGTGGGGATCAGATTATCTCACACTGGGAGAGAGAGCGGCAGGGCTCAGAGCAGCTGCTGATTCTGGGATACGATAGCCCGGTGGTATGCCGGATGCTACGGTGTTAGCATGATTTATGGCTTTCATCTTAAAACTTGAACTCCTAATTAAATGTTTGGTCATCCATGTTCTGATATATTTATTATGACAAAGGTAATTTAAAGAGGAAACAATGTCATGTTCCCATTCAACATCTGCATCAAAACATTGGATTAGAAAATTAGCCCCCGCCCTAGACACACAAAAGGAAAAAAAATAAGTGGACATCACATGGCTTAAAAAGGAAACAAGGGCAGAATTAATTAAACTGAATGATTTGAAGTGAAAGCAAAGCCGCCGTAGCCAGATGGTCTGGCAGGCTGACCTGGTGGTTAGGATGGACTGCATTCAGAACGCTGATAAAGGCGCATACAGACAGCCGGGCTCAGCGTGCTCCGACTGGGAGAAAGAGATCACATTGGTGGAGCGGTTTTCCCCTGACTGACAAGTCACAGGACACCGGCTCTGACTCACACCAGTTAAACTCATTTCTATTCTGATCCACACAGGGGAGATAATAAAAGATTTAATTGACAGAATTAAAATATCAAGGCGCGGGGGGGGGGATTCTGAAGCAGCACATCCGTATTAGATATCTTTCTTTCATGTATATGAGCATCCATGTTCTGCTTACCTGGATATGGAACTCTGCCCTTTGTTACCAACTCTGTCAGTAGTATTCCAAACGACCACACGTCTGATTTGATTGTGAAGCGACCGTACAAAGCAGCTTCTGGGGCCGTCCACTTGATGGGGAATTTAGCACCTGGGGGGAAAAAAAGATTAAGTTAAAATTTTAAGCATGAGGTCAAAAAATATCTAAATGTACAAGAATAATAATAAAAAAAGGGGAAACATTAAGATGGGTATCAATTCACTCCTACCATTTTTCACGGCGGGATGATTATATACAACATGCAGCTCTATTGGTCTCACTTTTGAATTTACTGCACATTTTTATCTATTCCAGATTGATTCCACATTTCAAATACAGGCTCTAATACACACATATATATCACGCCCTTAATAATTGGATAATTGCTCTTAAACAACTTAAAGAGAAACAACAACATTCTTTTGTTGTTTCTCTTTAAGTTGTTTAAAGAGAAACAACTTCTTTTAGTAACCATGAGAAACTTCTTGGATGCGTTTGGTTTGAATGCTTAGCTGCTGCTGGTTCTGCTGATGGAACCAGAACCAAATCAGACAGAAGCAGGAAGAAATCTACCCCAAAGACAGCTCTGCTAGGGATGCACGATTGGGTCTGATTTCACTTTTTAAATCCCATCATGGATTCTGTTGAGAAGGGAGGCATCCAGAAGGTGCAGGTTAGTAGCTTCCTGCTCTTACCCAACCCTTATGTGTAATAATCTACAGCAGTCTTTCAAAGGTATTAAAAAATAGTCTTAAAAATACATCAGCCGCCATGTTGAGTGCACCAGTGGCATGACGGTCCAAACACGCACCTTGACGAGCTGTGTACTCATTGTCCTCTATGAGCCGAGCCAAGCCAAAGTCTGCGATCTTACAGACCAGGTTGTCTGCCACTAAAATGTTGGCGGCTCTGAGGTCCCTGTGGATGTAGTTCATTCTCTCAATGAAGGCCATGCCGTCTGCGATCTAAGATGTGCATCACAAAATAATGGGAGGACGTATTAATATGTGGAGTACTCCATAATACTGCCACCACCACATTTCACTGGTTTTGTACAGTTGATTTATTTCTATAGCATAAAAGTTATCCCCTTCATGATGTTTGTATCTGAGCAGGCAAGAATTTTATATAATTAAATGTTTTATTTACAGTACCTGTGAAGCCATATCCACAAGCTGTGGAAGCTTCAGATGTTTTCCATCTCCTTCTTTCAGAAAGTCCAGCAAACTACCTGTCAGAAGTGAAAAAAACAAAAACAAAACCACTACAGTTAAGCAGAATCAACACACCTGTGTGTACAAAGGTAATGCAGCAGGAGTCCCTGCACCAACCACAAAAGATATGGCAAACAGGAGGAGGAGACAAGAATGTTTTGGCACGGATAATGTGGGACTTTTGTTCTACTAATCTCAATCCTCATATGGATCTTTGCAACTAAAAAGAAATCTACTTTTCTTTTACTGTATAACTAACCTCAAAACATTAAATCCAACTTAATGATCATAAGTTACACTGATGGAAGGTTATACAGCACAAAACAATTATATGTGGGAAAATGTTTAAAATGATTTTCTACTTATATGTTAAGAGGTTATTTTAGCAAAGAAAACCACACCTTTTATAAATAAATTTTGCTTGATCTTCAAGTCTCAAAGGTGTGAGAATGTTCTGAAGCAGTCATTTAGAAAAGCAAAACACATTTAAAGAAGAAGTTAATCACCAACTTTAAATTGGCTTCTGTTAACACTGAGGCAGAGAAATTACAATACAGTACAGGTTCTTCAACTTCCAAAAATTGTGGCATATGACTTACAGTTTGAGAGTTTCATTGTTGATAATGCAGTTGTGGTCATGAATATAGGACATATATTTTTTTATTTTATGTGTGTGGATACTGATGAAAACAATTTATGCAGCAAAGTTGTACACCTTACATATATTTTACCTTTGAAACTAACAAATTTTGCACACTATGTATGGCAAATGTTCCTGCTTAATCAGAGCAAAAACCATCTGCTGGAGGGAGGAGGTGTCACCTTAAGCAAGGACAATCTGTCAGGACTGATTGAGATTTATTGTGTAACGAATGGTTGGCAAGATAAATGTGCAAGACGGAGGGGAAAAAAAAAACAAACAAAAAAAAAAAACATGTAGAAGTAATCACCAGCTGGTCAATCCGCAGTCTGGAATACATCATATTCAGCCTATTTGCAGAATAAAATGATGCTGTTAAGAATAAACTGTCGCTTTGCATTAAAACAACCCCTGTTATATCCGAGTTAGCCATATGGTCAATGAGGGAGCGCATGCCGTTAACAATGCTCCAACTGATGAGAACACCATTTAGAAATGCTGTGCTGGCAAAATCCCTGCAGATATGAAGTCAAAGTGGCAAGGGCAAACTCTGAGTAAAAAAAAATACCAGACAAACATCATTTATGCTAACGCCCAGATGTTTGTTTGAACGGAGGGAAGTCTTGCTCTTTTTCACAATACAGCAACAACCTTCCAGTTCGCAATGTACAAACTAGCATATTGTTTCCCACTATGATAAAGTCTAAGCTTTACGTGAGATTTCTAACTTTTGTTTAAAGTCTTTTTAGTGCATATAAACTTCTGAATTTGGACAAAGCTAAAAGATGTTTTGAACAATATCTCCTCATTCTGGTATTAAGTAAACCTAATTAATGTTGCTAATGCTAACTGGCCTAAAAGTCTATTCTGAATTGTCACAGAGACAAAAAAGTAGTTACACACCTTTTTATACAGTAAGTATCTGGCTTACTGTTTAATGAAATATATTTTTAAAGGAGGCAAATATGTCACTTTATAAAAAATGATGTTTCGATAGAAAAATCTGTAAGGTGTATCAAAATCCACTATAACATTTTCCAACTTAAGCCTTTGAACTCTGCTTACCTTTACCCATGAACTCAGTGACGATGTAAATGGGCTCCTCAGATACCACGGCGTAAAGCGGCACCAGCTTATCGTGTCTGAGTTTCTTCATGATCTGAGCTTCCTCCAGGAACGCCTCTGGGGACATGGTCCCTGGTTTGAGCGTCTTGATTGCTACTTTAGTGGTTCCATTCCATGTGCCTGAGTAAAAAAAACAAAACAAAACATGGCATAATCAATAACATTTTCCTATGAGGCACATAAAATGACTTACCGGTAATATGATCCTTTGATATTGCTCATTTCTGGGAGTTCTCCCATGTGTACAAAAAAGCCATCAGTAACTTCCTGGTTGGGACCAACTTACTCACGTCCTGCTTACGTACAATGAGCCGAGGCCGGCCTTTATAGATGACTCATACTGACCAAACTCTACCAAGCTGAAGGACAAAGTAGGGCAAAATACACTTAGCATGCCATCTGAAATCAGAGTGACAGTTCAAATGCTCCAGAAGCGTAGAGTAAGGAAGATTGACAGTAAAAAGTTGCAGTAGAGCCAGAAAAATCCTGAGCAAACAGAGCAGGGAGAGGCAGAATGAAATTCCTGGGATTACCCAGCGGAGGCTTGCATGTCGAGGCTTGCTGCAGGCCAGCCTCGGTTAAAGACAAGAGTCGTGTTCGCTCAGAGGGGCCTGTCTGAAATGTAGGCTAGAGAAATGAACCGTATGACGTGACCTGTGGTTACAGAACTCTGTGTGTCACAAAAAGAGCCAACAGCTATCAAAAATCAGCCTTCAGTATGTAGGCTGGTGAAGCAGCATGATGATCAGCTTCATTACTGACACACACCAATTAAACAGAGTTTACACACGTCAACCGTGTCTCACATTAAAACTGCATCAGCTATGAATAATGTAAAGAGGATGCTTTATCTCTGTGTGTAAGCCCTAATGGCTGTGTTACTGTATGCCAACAAAGCTATTTGCCTTCTTTACTTATTCATAAGCCAAGTGTCGAGTATCAATACCGCTAAGTAGATTTATCCTCAAGTGTTGCTGACATGGGAAGTACAATATGAATAGTTAAGGGTTGTGGAAACAAATTAATCCATTTGTGTCCTACAGAACGAATCAGAAAGAAACTTAGCTTTTAATGACTGAAACATGGTTTTAGCAGATAAATGTGTGAACCATCACTCTGAACACCCCACTGCCAGCATCACGCTGTAGCGATGGCAGCATCATGAGCTGCTTTGGAAATGCCAGCCACTAGCATGGAAGGTCGCACTGTGCCTATGTCAAGCTACATTTCATTATCAAAATTGTAGATACGCTCCAAGCAAAAATACACAAATATTCTGTGAATAATTTGGAGTTATGTTACACAGAAACATCCATTAGTAGAGTGAATCTGCAAATGGACAAGAGTCCACTTGGACAGCAAAGCTGCTGTGATTTATTCCTCATGTGCAACTCTGACAAAAGCAAGTTGCACATGACTTTCATAATTGCTTCATTTTATGGAACTGTACACTAAATGAATAAAACAGAGAGATTGAAAAAGCACTCTATAAAAGTTAGCTGAGAATATTTACAAAAGTTACTTTTTTCACTTTCAGTTGACTATCTACGGTAAAAATACTCCACTGAGCTAAGAAAAGCAGCTACTGACATATTCCTCTCAAACCTGCCTCCAGAAGCCAGGAGAAAGCCTCTAGCTGAGTCACTTGCTCTACGGTAAGTACCAAATGCATTTACAGTAAGCTCAGGCGCATCACAGTTTACCCAATTAATCTCTGACATTCAGCCTTATGCTTGAGTGCGGTGTAATCTGCGCCTTACCCATCCAGACTTCCCCGAAGCAGCCCTGTCCCAGTTTGACGTCCAATCGGAGGGACTCTCGGGGGATTTCCCAGGCATCTTTAGCAAGTCCCTGAGTTTGCGGCTTCACCGTCGGGCACACAGTGGTCAGCTTGTAGCACAGACCGTCCACATGTTCTGGGGAAAAAAATAAAATAATATAAACAGGCTCGAGTTACAAAACAGACATGATGGACCAATGGAACGATAATCAAATTGGATAAAACAGAACTTAAGCACATGCATTTTATTTTTTTTATTGTGAGAAAGGTGTAAAGCCAACAAGTCATATTCATTATCTGACAGATGAATTAAATCCTCAATATAACCGCTCTCTTAAAATTGGCTTCTGCCAGGAGATCAAAAATTATTTAGAGCGATATGAAGGAGTACAGAATTTTGAACACACAGTTTGTATTTATTACTTGAAACATTTTTTTTAAATGACCAGACATCAATATATATAATTTTTTAATTTTCAATAAACTCTTTGTAGTACATGAGTTCACATTCTGCCATGCTGTCAAGTTTTCTTGTAACAAACCAAAAGGGATTTTATTTTAGAAGCAGCTGACTGCTTATCAACTCTGTGCAGATCAAAAGATGCATTTTAAACATTTATCTTAGCATCACATGATTTGCTTTTGGGGCAAAAGCAACGAGGTGCTTTTAACGTCGTCTTCTGCTCATTACAAATTCGTAACATTTAAGATTTAAAGTTTTCAACCACTAATTTTTGGGTCTGGTAGAAAATGAGACATCTCTTAAAAGCCAATAAAACAATGCTGAAGGACTTTTGAAAAAAAAAAAAAAAAAAAAAAAACGTAGTTCTTATTTGGAAAATGAAAACAAATCTTCAGTCACAAAAAAACAACCAAACTCTTCTTATAACTTCTGACCAATAAATATTTATTGCTTATAATTGGTGGTGAGTTTTCTTTAGCTCTTGCCACAGATTCTTCATCAGGTTAAAGTTGGGACTCTGTCAGGCATATGAATACTTTTGGGCTTGAAATACACCTCTACAAAAAAAATAACTTAAAATAAGAATCTTTTTTATGAAATTCAGTTTTAGAAGAATTTTTACTTTGTCTTCTTTTCAGAATTGCTTCAGTTCATAGATTATGATCAACATGACTAGCCATGACTTTCTTAACTTTTTGAAGTACCACTAAAATGTCTTATTTGAAAAAAGTACTTCCCTGTTTGTATAATTGTGTTTTATGAAATCCAACAGTATCATGAGGAATGCGACTTTACCAACCCAAATCATTTTGCCATTCCATTTTTAAGACCCATTCCAGTGGTAACTCTTTTAATCCCACTTTGCTTTGCACATTTATAACCCCTCAACACTTTTAATATACTAACAAAATTCTGTCAAGCTTCTGTCAGCTCTTGTCTAATCTTTAAGCATTGCGTGGTTTATTTTTTATTCTTTCCTGATAAAATGTTCAGGGTTTCATACAATTTCCACATGTGAATAATATTTTCCTCTGCAGATGAAGGGAGTCTGAACTATTTAAATATGACCTCAATCTATGGCAGACCAAGTGCAAAATAACATTCCCTCACCATGACCATTGCTCATGTCTTTCCTTCCTTGCCAGCACTTAAAACATGGTCCATAAATGCTCAATACTTTAGCTTCAAAAACACCGCCCTGTTTCACTAATTACATTCATATCCTGGTTACACAACCAACAAACACAAGACATGACAGGCTGGAAGAAAAAGCAATTTAACCCAAGGGTTTTACTCACAATGTAAACAAATATTTGTGTAATGGCTACCTGAGAACAAGGTTTTACAAGGCAGCATACCTGTGTAGTGTTTCACCAGCATCTGTAGTGACACAAACTGCGCTCTTGTAGTAATGTAATAACCCCCATTATCCAGCTTGCGGATCTTGTAGTGTTTGACATTGTCTCCCTTCGTTTCGTCCCAGTCGCGTAAAGAGAGAGAGTAGGCTCCTTTAAAATCCAAAGACATGAAGTTAAGTGCAGATCTCAGCAAAAATAGATAAATACTAGAAAAATGCAGGTCACCAGATGTAAATTGAGGAGCAAGTTTGCATTTCTAAATTTAATCTAAACATTTACAGAAAATCAGAAGGGAAAAGAAATCAATGTTTAGCTTTATGAGTGGGACATCAGCATTTAACCCTTTCACGTGCAGACATTCAGAAGAGTCAAAAAATTCATTGCATTAAACCAACTACAGATATAAAGGTCTTTCTTTACCTAGTTTCTTTTTGAACACATTTTCTTACCTTTTGTTGTTTCGCTCTCTCTTATTAAGAAAGTACCCCTCTCATTTCCTGGTAGCAACAAGAGACGCTCAGTGTCTTTTCGGCTCAATTTCCCAAAGTACCACCTGCGGAAGAGGGAGGGGGGAGGGAGTCAGAAACTTGAACAAACTGTAGACGAGTGCGAGACGTTCTTATCAACAGAAGAACAATACATTTGTGATGCAATGCCTGAAAGCTGGACACCTGTCTAGTTCATGCACTATTAAAAATGGATGTGAATGTTTTTTTGTGCTTCTCATATGCGGGTAGCAAGTAAATATTGTGTAGGCTTCAGGCACTACTGCTTATAACCCCATCTAATAAATATTTTGAGATTTCAAAAATTGTTTATTTCTATAAATAAGAAATAAGCTTGCAGCTCTAGACAATCTTACTTCTTTGAAAAACAGAGCACAGTCTATTTCCAGACACATCAATGAGTTCAGTCAGTTGTTTCATTAGGCGGTATCGCCTCCCGTTGATAACAGGTGCTCACTTGAGTTTTTTTAGACGTCTGGTGAAAGTAAATTGGCTGCTTTCCCCCCCAGTGTTTAAAACATCCTGCATTAATAAAACTCTCAGAGCTAAAGAGGAAAAAAATGTTGTTGTCACACCAGAGGAACTGAACAATAAGAAAACATAAGCAATATGTTGTTTTTCCTCATTCCAAATCAGGCATTTTTTCATCTTAATCAGAAGTAAATCAGTAAAGAAGTTGGTAAACATGAGACTAACAAGTCAAATCTAAAGTTTCATGAAAATGCTTGAAAAAGTTGTAATTTGGCTTCTCACTCTTCAGACTGTATGGAGTCAGCTGGGGCCACATAATTGCTGGGGATGTAACCATTCTCTCCTGTGTTGATGGAGCGGGCCTCCCACCAGTCACCTTCCCTGAGGACGCAAGTAAATCACCAATAAGAAGCATATTAAACAAACAAAAGCATTAGAGAGAAATCCACCCACTCTCGTATTAAGACTGCACAGCACACATGAAGATAAAAAGAAGCAAGGCCATTTCACGCGTCACT
Source organism: Brachyrhaphis roseni (assembly GCA_903066815.1). Classification (NCBI taxonomy): domain Eukaryota; kingdom Metazoa; phylum Chordata; class Actinopteri; order Cyprinodontiformes; family Poeciliidae; genus Brachyrhaphis; species Brachyrhaphis roseni. The sequence continues at coordinate 17,518 of CAEFZY010014441.1, forward strand.
CATATTCTATTGGGGGCGGAGTTTAGCCTTGAGTTATAGCCTTGCTTTTCTCATCTAAACTTGATGACACCTTTGCAGATAGAAGCATCAAACCAACACTTAAAATGGAAATAAAGCAACAACAGTCAAGCAATAATCTTTGTATTTATGGACATGGGTTGACTGTTTTGTTTCTGCTGGTCTTAATGTTAAAATTATGTTTTGTACCGTTTAGAAAAGTGCCATGTGGTGAGAATATTAAACTCTTAAAGACAACTTTACAACAAGGCATCAAAACTATGCTGGGTCTGGTTAGAGACCCAGCCTATTTTTGATATATAAAGATTTTATAAAATGAATTAGAAAAAAACAACTGTTCTGCTAAATCACTTCTATTTTTTTTTTTTTTTTTGGTTCATTATCCCTCTAATGCAGGGGTGTCAAACTCCAGTCCTCAAGGGCCGCTGTCCTGCAGCTTTTAGATGTGTCACAGGTACAAAACACTGGAATGAAATGGCTTAATTCCCTCCTCCTTGTGTAGATAAGTTCTCCAGAGCCTTGCTAATGACCTAATTATTCTATTCAAGTGTGGTGCAGCAGAGGCACATCTAAAGTTGCAGGCAGTGGCCCTCAGGACTGGAGTTTGACACTTGTGCTCTAATGTGAATGTGCCACACACACCAGTGTTTATTCATAGAGTAGCGCTAGATCGGCTCCTCTATCGCACCCGTTGCTACACACTGTGGGTCTGCTGGCTGAAAGGAGGACTGCACAGTTTTTACTTACTTAGAAAGAACTCTAGAAAAACTAAGATGGACAAATATGGGAGTTGCAGATATATCTGGTTAAGAAAGAACATGGAACTATATAGTTATATCATTTTTCTGTTTTAAATTCATCAGATGTTTTTTTTTAAAATGCTCTTAAATATCTGTTGTACATGTAGGTACATGATCAAATTATCTTAAAACTCAAATTTCCCCAGTATCCCGTGGTGTGCAATATAGTTGTGCTAAACTCATTTAACATTAATGAGTTTATTGTTCAAAAGCCCATTTTCCCTTTCTATAAACAGCGGCTGATACTTCCGTCCAAAACAGAGTTTCTGGAAAGCCGTCCGTGGGTCATGTCACACAGAGACGAGAAACAAAGATTACTAAAACTGCCTTTATTTTACGGTTTGTCTGTGTGCCTCAGTTTGAAGGGCACACATACACTTTAGAACCCCAGAGTCTTGGATCAACTCCACAAAATTTCCTAATTGCAATATTTCACAAATTTAATAGTGAATTTATTCAAAATTTCCATCTGCAGCTGCCACATTGTGGAAATCCTGAACATCGATCATGGGAAAGTCTGGTATATTTACTCAAGGTTCCCCAAACTGTGTGAATCTGGCCAGTTTCAGCCACAATTCACTGTAAGTATGTATAATGAAAAACTTTCTAAGCTTTGCTTTTACTAAATTTAACCAATCAAATCATCCTAAATGCAAGATTAAGTAAAATTTAAACATTGAACAGGACAAAATTGTTAGAGATAAATTAATTTCATTAATTGATGAGACGTTTTTACTGGCTCTAAAAAATATTAGCATACAGACGGTTTATTTGTTTAAAAATAATACTTGACTGGAAAATATACACTCCAGCAAATGCTTTCAATCTTTACCAATAAAAGACTACTTAGAAGAAATTCTGCAAATAAATAAAGACATCAGATCCTAAATTTATCTGAACCAAATTCAGTGAGATCAACAAGCAGATCTGAGGGCTTAAAATTAAGACGGGAGGCGCAGGGACGTAGTGACAGTGCGTCTGGTGGCATTTTGAAAGAACTTGGTTTAATCTGTACTCTTCCCACCTCTGCTCTGAAAACAGATGGCATTTTCATCGCTATAAAAGCCATGTGAGCCAGACAGCGGTGGGAAGGGAAGAGCCATGTGATGAACTGAGGAGAGCAAACTTGGAGCGCTGCCCATTTTCTCAGCTGTGCACACGTGGGAAAAGATTAGAGAGCAGCAGCTGATGGGGAGATGGCAAAAATGAGTTTTCTTTGAGTAATTTATCATCTCTTTTGCCCGCATAATCCACATTGTTGAGGTATTTTGTAATGTTGATTAGATTGATGAGCTTTATATTTGATCATATTCCAATACTCCAGAGTATCTGAAATTCATGTTATTACAAAAAATATGTCAGGTTAATGATATCGAGTTAAACAGCTTAACTCAAATTTTATCCACTAACTCAGAGAAAAGGTCTGTGCCGGGGTGGGTGAAAAGCAATGGGAACTTAACAGATGCTCCATTAATGAAAGCCATTAACCCAGACAGTTCTCAGCCCTGATATCGGACCTAAATTCAGTAAGGGATTAAACAAAAAGCTGAAAAGAGCACATAGGAAGCCACGAACAGATACAGCTTTAGTTATCCCCTGTAAAAATACAAGTACTCACGTGTTGTTGATAATCTGAAAGCGATCCCCTTTTCTGAACGACAGATCATCTGAAGTCCTTGCCTCATAATCATACAGGGCGACAAAAAAGGTCACTCCACCTAAAAACAAAAACTGAGGCTTAAGTATATAGAAATAATATATAGTTAAAAACAGTTAATTTTCCACCTTAACCCTGCACTTTATATAAAAAAAACATGACTTTTTAAATTAGTCGGTCAAATATCAATTTCAACCGATCAAATATTAAATCCTATATATTAGATAAAATATATCTGTTTTGAAGTATCCCACTTCCTGTGGGTCAGAGTGTGCTCTAAAAATACAGCTTGACTGCTCAGCTGTGATCTATCTTGAACTCTTTGGGGACGCAGATTATTCCCACAGCATATCTCAAACTCATTTTATGAGTGAATCATGCAATCTTATTCATTTATGATCAAATCTTTTAATATATGTTGTGGGGAACAGAAATACAATTTACAGCAACAACTGAGGACCAAAATACCCTATAGAACAGCACATTTGACTGCTGGAGGTTTCTCACTAACTCAATGTCTGAAAGAGACATAGCTGCCAAGTCTTGAAAACTACAGAAAGGCCTCAAAATATTGGCTAGCAGCTTCACCTGACCTCATAAGCGACTGGCAGTTAGAAAACGTAATACACTATACCTCAGTTAACAGGTCACGCTAACAATACTCCTATGTGTCGAAGTTTGCACTCAAGGAAGAAGGCTCAAAATTAGCCATTTTTAGTAAAAGCAATTATTTGGAATAAAGCATGCCAGCTGTGACAATGAGCAAAAATTCAGCTGATATCAGAAAGGCTGAACATAGTACAGAAAAGTTGCACCGTGTTACCCTTTTGAGCTTTTAACTTCTGCTCGTCAAGGAACGTCCACATTTTGGAAATGTTGGGAGTCTTTGAGAAATTTCAAAGTCAAGATAAGGGTCAACATTCTCCATGACAGAAGAGGTCAACTCCAGTCCTCATGAGCCAGAATGCTCCATGTTGTAGATGTGTCCCTAATCCAACATGCATGATTCAAACTACCAGATTAGCATGTCAAAGTTCTGCAGTAGCCCGCATAAGAACCATTCATCTGATTCAGGTGTTCTGAACCAGAGACACAGCTCAAACATGCAGAGCACTGGATCTTAAAGTCCTGTTTTAGAAAGAACAGATGATGTCTACTGTTTAAAGTTGAAAAAGCTAATCACGCTAACTGCTCATATGACAAACACAAGCGAAGATCTGAGTGTGACATCACTCCCTCATCAAACTTTTAACTTCCAAAGATACAGAATCAACGCTATATGCAAGAACATGTTCTTTGTTGTGACATTTCCCTTTAAGCACTGCTATGATGATAAAGTCACAAAAACTCATCTCAATTTCTGACCCACTGCTAACTTTTAACATGCATGAAGGAAGTCAATGAATTTTGTGCATTACATTTCCTTTTTTCTCCGTTCAGGAGAGTCTATGAGTGCATTGCCTCCCATATCACAGACCTATTTTTGTTTTCTCTTCAGCCTTGGTGTTTTGCCTCACTCATTTCAAATGTCTAATTTGCATAACATCTGCTTTGTCTAACACCCTGTGAATAACAAATGTTCAGCTGCAGTTGTTTCAGATGGATCGACAACAGAAGGAAAAGTTGAAACAAGGCAGAGTAAAAATCTTCGATCCCTAAAGAATAGAAACCAGCAGGTGTTGGTGAAGAAATAACAAATAAACTTAAGATAATTATGTTTCCCCAAAATGAAACAGATTGTGAGCCACCCTTTGAAAACGGACTTGTTATCACAGCAGGGAAGGGGTTGTTCACAGTCACGGAGGTGAACGATGTCGAGGCTCCACCAAAGGGGGTCATGGCCGAAGAAACTCCACCAAAGGGTGCGAGGGCAGCGGGGTGACTGTTGTTCTGCGTCTTCATGGCTGGTGATTGACCCATAATTGTGGGTTCTGGCCCATAGTGGCCCAGGTGAGCACTGACTGGCACCACATTGGAGTTATCGGGTTGGTACTTCAGCGCCGGGCCCTTGACTTCTTTACTCCTGACGCAACCCATCGTCAAGCCTGCAGGGAAGAAACAGGAAAAATTAAAGCACAGAACTGTATTTATTTTGAACTACTATCCAATTTGGGTGGTGATAAACTGACAAAATGTATTCTTCAAAGAGGGTGTGAGAAATAGTTAGAATAGCAACTACAGTTAAATCTAAAGTTTTTTATCCTCCTGACAAATTTAGGTTTAAGTAGTGTTTTCATTTTACCAACATGTTTCTTCTGACTGGAGATAATTTTAAGGCTTTTTGGGCAGACCAGAAACCCAGACTGAATCTGAGGAGGGAGCTAAACATTAGGGTGACAGCACAGAGGCCTTCCATCTTCAAAGTCTTGGTACTCTTTAACAAAGAAAATTATAAAACTACCAGTGGAAACATGGAAAAAAAAAAAAAGAAAAAAAAGTTTCCTTGTAGTAATGCCAATACAGACATTTCCATTAGTTATTAAACTGGGTGTGACTGGTTTTCATGTGGTTTGTTTAATAAAATGTAAATTAACAAGTTCTTCTAAGGTTTACCAACTTTATTGTTCAAAGGGTTTATAGATTTGAAGATTAGATACTGGAGAAAGTGCTGACATAACCCGTCCCTCCCCTCCTTAGTGCTGTGTGCTTGTATTGTATTTAGAAAAACCTCCTGTTGTATCATTACTTCTTTTAAATGTTTACTTTTATAGTATTTTCTGCAATTACATAGTGATAGATTTATAGCCAAAAAGATGCAAATAATTTTGCTACTTTAATCCTCATCGTCATATTGATGACAAAATATTAAAAGAAAATTTTACGTTTATGTCGACCTCTAATTTAATCACACCATACTACGATTTAAAATAGGGGAAAAAAACAAACATTTCCTGACAGAAAATCTCTACTGCATGTAAGCCTTACATCTTCAGCAACCATTTCAGATTTCTATGATTTGATGGATAAAATAATGTTCAAAGCATGCAACTGTTATCTTCAAGTTCTATTTATGTGGCCCTCTACAGTCTTGAGAGTCACATAAATAGCTATGGAGGGCTGGATTTGGCCCGTGGACCTTGAGTTTAACACAGCAAGTTCTAAAGGAAGTGTGCCGGACCTTAATCCACCGATGGCTGACTGTATGAGTCGTGCCACACCCAATAGGAGCGTGAACACCGTCCTTTATAAATCAATAAATGAAATACACAGAGATTATTGCTACATCAGTCCTGAAGAGTAAACTGAAATATGAGAGTGTGTAGTATAGGAGTTGGTGCATGTGCCATCAACTGCTGCTGATCTCTGTCACATTTGGCCTCTTCGTTAAAATGACTTCAGTACGGTTTACGTGTGTCAGAGCTACAGATCAAATTAGAGAGCGTACTGCTTTCAGTGACTCATATCCTGGTATCTGACAGACGTTACGACAGTTTCGAGTACCTGTATGCGACACCTCCCACAGGTATGTAACTGTGTGGACGGCATGTCAGAACACAGGAAAAATATTGCATATGCTGCAGCTGCCTACAGCATAAAGCAAGTAAATAAAAAAACAATAATTTTAGAAAAAATATGCATATTGTGTTTCATATGTTCTGTATGAAGCAAACCATAGAATAATGAGCTGGTTTTTACCAGGCCAGTGCAGAATAAAAGTGTTAAATATTGCTACTTGCTAATATTTTTACTATAAATGCATTGAGATATAAAGAGCGGTTTTATTGAAGTCTATAAAGAAATTGTGATCATAAAAGTGTTCAGCAGTTATATGGCATATCTAAAAATTATAAATGTTCAAACAATATTTAATGCCAGTTTTCTGTTAAATGTATGTCTTATGTTACAAAATATGTTCATAGCGTCCAAAATGCATCAAGAGAAGATAAGAAACATGTAAGAGTAAAAGATGCAAAATATATAGATACAAAAATATATTTGATTGACTTGAAAATTCTTTGCAAAGTACCTTGACATGACATCTGTTATGAAATGACACAATATAGATAAACTGAATTTAAAAGATTTTTTGTAAAAATTAATGGAAAAAAGTTGCCAAAAAAAGCACAAAAATGTTAAAAATAATTTTTTAAATAACAAATTTGAATAAAGGTAAAAGAGAAATTTGATTTTTAAGTCTAATAGAGTCAGATTTTAGTTGCAACCATCTAACTTTTAGAACATGTAATGTGTTTTATCCGGTCATCCTCATTCTATATGTTGGCCTTTCTGCAACAGAACACAAATGGTTAAAAAAAAGAAATTCTTTGAAGCAATTCACCAAATGGTTTCCGTAAAACAGCTTTGCATGCACAGCACAAATAGCACTGTCCTCCTTCCCAGCTCAAACATTAAAAAGACACAAAGCATAAATTCTTCCAACAGAAACTATCCATTTGTAGATTACATTGTGGGAACAACTGTGAGGTGAAAACCACTAGCTAATCAAACTTTTAGTAAACATCTGTCAAAAATAAGACAGTATAATTAACAATGTGTCTCTTGTAATTAAAAAAAACAACACTCTTTCCAAGTCTTGATTAATTAAAGGGAACTATTTGATCAAAGAAACCAAATTTAAGGCTGTTCAGTCCAAGTTAAATTGTTGTACTGACTTGTAAAGCTTTGGTACAATTGAAGTCCAACATACCACAGCATACTTTTTGTTTTGATTATATGCTTTTATATTATTATAACAATATTATATTGTGACAAATGGAGTGAAGGAAAACTCTGTTCTTTGTAGACTTTGGAATAATTAGAAACATACAGTAGAACGCATTTAAGAGATTAGGAAAAAAAACTCCACAATAGCATTTAGACTCCAAATCTGCTAATGTTTATATGGTAACAACAGATAAGAGGGTTATGTAGACTTCTTGTGTTGGGCAGCAGTCCAACTAAATTTCAAATGCAACTAACAGTTACTATAATATGCCAAATGTGTTGCACCACACTAAGACCAATGGCCATGGCTTCTGAAAAGCTGCACCAAAGAGAAACCTGGGGGAGAATCAATCCATGGATCCGTTTGTAGGATATAGAATTGACTTTCTTCTAATGAATAAACAGTATTGACAACAAAAAAAACACAAAGGGAATAGAAGCAAAATAAATGGGAGATCAAGATTAATTACAACAAATGACAGAGAAATTAACACAAACAAAAAGCACAGCAAGAGGTTTGCCTTAAACTTTTTTTTTTAGTTCAGCAGTTCTCACAACTTCAATTATGTAATTCTCACAACAGATCTCTCTAATAATGGCCATTTTAGTTTTATTTGTTAAACAAATTCTTCTTGTGATAATATCAGCACCAAAAAAGTAAATACAAAAATGCATGTGACCATCACCTCTGACCCCATTACTTCCTGCATGTCAGATTCAGCATTATCCCAAATGTCTGCCAGACTCTGAAGCTGATGTGACAACAAAGTGACAGCTGAGCTTACAAAAAATAGCAAAACAGAGAAGACTCCCAAATGATAAGAAAAAAACAGCTCAGTGTTCAAAATTTCAGGCAGGCTGTGGCTGACAAATGTAGAAACAAATATAGGTAAGCATTTTCCTGTTATTCAAAAGTTTTACTTGGAAGCATTAAATAACTGAGGTAGAAAACCAGCATTTTCTGTATCTTTTGACGACATGTTCAAATGTTTTGATTCAAATTAACAAGGAGTCATATCAAAACACAGAGCTAGCATTTGCGTAGTGGTTTACCTATTGAAAACATTGTCAATGGGAACAAGATGTGAGCTTATTGGAAACTGTTGAATCAAATCCATCCTTAGAAACAAATAAAAAAAAGCTACATTCGTACTGTGCTACTTGGGAACTGCCCAAAAAATAAAACCAGAAAAACCACAGTTATTCTTTAACTCCGTTTTCAAGCCTAAACATGATTTTGTTATTGCAATATCAGATGATAGATTAGTCCTAATCAAATCCAAAGTATCTGAAAGGCTTGTAGTTTTTAAAGGATTAGAACAGGAGTTCCTGACAAAACTCAATGGCCAATTTGTGTTGTTAGAGTGCAGCCTGTGGTTTAATGTTAGCTGCAGCCATACTTATAGGCAGAAAGCTGCCAATTTTTGGTTACCTCAGAACTTATTTCCATGCAATTACATTCAGAGTGAGAGACTGCATTGACAGCTGAATTTCCCTGTGTCTGTGTCTCAGTTTATACGGCCGGACAAAATGTTCTGTTGGCTTTGACAACACAAAATTAAATGAAGTCATTCTGAAATATGCCAAGAGTCCAATTATAAATGGGTCAACATGCTAGATCTACCCTAGTTCTTTAGTGAACTGCAGAGCATGTAAACAGTGTAAGCAGGAACAATCTAGGAGTTTGTTGAAAATTGTAGTTGTATGTGTTAAGATAGAGATAACCATAAAACTAATGATAAAGCTATGCTAATTTTAGGGGAAGTGTTCTCAGAAGATTACTGTAATTTGGTAACAGACTAGGAATCAGTGCAAGAAAGTTCCTAATCCTAATGACTTGGATCGAATTGGTAACAAAACCTAATCTTGGTCTGAAAATCCAAACTAATAGAAGGATGGGATACCGATTCTATACATCTCAGTTGAGCATAAATACCATTTGAAAATCAGAGATGTTTTATAACTTATGGATTTTTACAAAATCAAACATATTCCCTGAAAATATTAATTGAAAGACTAGACTTCGTCACTAATTTTGCATCCCTAATATTGGTCATTCCGGATCACTAATGTCTGAAGTCAATGTGATATCCACCCCTTGATAAACATGAGGAATTTAAACATGTTTGTAGAGCAGTGACGCATTCTGAGGCCGTTATAAACCAATCACATGCCTGAACAAGCCCACATCAGGTGAGTATTTGTGGTTTGTCAAACTGGTTCAACGGCCTACACTTTTAGTCAAGAAGTGAAACTTGGACAAAAACAAAGTTACTGGTGAGAAAATATTATGCCCAGAATCTCGGGAGAATGTTTTGAAGATTTTCATATCTAAAACTCTCTTGAGTTTTATCAGTATATCTATCTGAACTCCCTAAATTCTCTGGATTCCTGTTATGTTAATTTTGTGCAAAACATGTTTTGTGTGAGCTTCAAAAAGTAACATTGCAAAAAGAAAACAAAAGTGTGACATGATCATCTCTCATAATTTAGTCCAACAAGAAGACGGATACTGGCTTCTCCCTTCTCAGTTATATCTGCTTTTTCATGTACACAAAACAAAAGCACCTAGTGGAACTTTCTCAGAGGAGCAACACGCAATCAAAGCCAAGCCCCAGATAACATAACAAAAACACTGAGCAGAACAGACGCTTGTAAAAAATCAATGTCTTTACACTGAAAGCCAAAGCTCAAAAATTAACCAAAAATACACCAATTAAATATTTAATTGCTGTATTTTTACCACCACAAGATGCCACAACAGTTTTAAACACACACCCACAAAAGGAAAGATCAGTCAGTCTTAAACATTTAACAAAGCAGGATGAAACCAGTTCTAAACAAGGAAATGTTTGTGATAATTAAAAAAGAAAATGCATAAATATCACAAAAATTCCCTGCGGAACAACTCAGCTTTATGATAAATTGAATTCCTTGCAACACTGTGTCCTCTCTGTAATGGTCTCCTAAATGGGGTTTTATACACACAATGACATAAACAGAAAGAAATGCGTTACTCTTGTGCTTCAAATTCAAATGGTGACGCAGGTCACATATTAAAAGTCAGCCCCTTTAGCTGAATGTTATTTTCTTGTGGATGGCCCAACAACAATTTTAAGGATAATGAACTGTGAGGTTTTTTCTTTTTGAGCTTCTCAACAACTCTTAAGAACTCTTCATAACACAACTAGAATTTTTAATAAACCTCAAATCATTTCAGTCTGTAATTTGCTCTGACTTAAGTGTAGTATGACTGAGTTATGCCTACTTGCATAAGTGAGTTATGACAACTGAGTTATGCAAGTAAGCATTACATGTTTATGGTTTTAAAAAGGCTAAAATTTCCTATCATACCATTTTACATTCACCCAGAGACCAGAGATAGTGCCAGAGTAGCTGAAGTTTGGATTCTAGATTTCTCCCCTGCGACATGCTGATCAACTTGGAACATGGCTGCGTACTGAACTGTGTTTCAGTGTGCGAATGTGTTTGGCGTTGGGGTAGTTGGTCTGACTGGAAGAGTATTTAGTTCAGATGATTTCCTTTCTAAAGCCTGCAACGCATTCTGTCTGGATCTCTTTTTGACATAATGAAGAAACTCTCCTTGGTTGAAGGCCAGCAAAATGTTTTGTCTCTTCTCGAGGTGGAATAACAGCAGATTGACTCCATCACTCCCCATTGCCATCTCCACACTTCAGAGAACACACAGATGTCTTGAAAGGTGTCTAAATCAAAGCCTCGTGAATTAATTAGCCAAAATCGGTTTGCTGCACTTTGACTGTTTACAGACAGAAAAAAAAACCTAAAAGTACTTCAAATAGATATTTGCTCTGCATTTTTGCTTAAATCTTTGTATAAAAATTTAAACGGATATACATTGTATCACTATCATTTTGTTACTTTTCTGTTTATAACATTACACTAACAAATTGGTCTATACCTATAAACAAGCAAAAATATCAGAAAACTCTGCAAAATAGCCAATACATATTTTATGGGGACCTTCTCCCTCACAGTAACACAACAATACACAAAAGACACCGTTATTTGGTCAACTGAATGCTGGGGCCAGACCCCATCCAAGGACATGTGGAGCTTCGTGCCAGACAGCCTGTGATGCCATGTCAGATTAAGGAGACACAGGCTGTTGCTTCCCACAGGGCCTAACAACAATACTGCAGCACTACAGGCGGGACGCTTTTCTTTAGCTACCACACATCGAAACTGAGAAAGAGAAACAAAGATTTTCTGAATGCGTCCTTCAAAACTGTCATCCTGAGACTATTTTATCATGAGAGATTTCTACAAGCAGCCTCACGTTTCAGTTCACTAGACCAACATGCACAGATGCAACAGAAGATTGTTGCACTCTTATACTTTTCGTGAGATGAAAAATAATGTAGACCCAAACTATAGTGAATAATGAAATAATATTAAACTCTGTAGAGACTGTTTGGCAATTGAGTTTCCACCTTATGTAACCTTTACTGTCACTGTGGATTAATCTGAGACAATGGGGACCTTTGAGGATACAGAAATCACCACACCACATAAACTGAGGCTTTTCTTTCACAGAAATTAAGGATGACATAGTTTTCCTTCCTGGAAATGTCTTGCACGAGAAATAAGACACCCCAACACTGTACGGTTGCTGTTTTTAACCATCCTATAAAGATAAGGTTTTTTTCCCGCACACACAGAAAGGTCCATTGAAATGAATCAGTTAATAGCTGTTCTGAACATGCATAATAAGCCATTACAACACATGCACCGCATCTGACATTTTGTAGTTATTTCCCTGATGGCAGCCCATGACAAGACAAATATTCACCTCAGAAGAGTCTGACCTTCAGTTGCTTTCCTGTACAACTATGCACATGCTGCACTATTGCAAAGCACAAATAAACCCGTGCAAATGCTTTGAGAAAGATGCTACACTGTTCACATAAAAAACAGCTGCAAACAGAAAAAGAAAAATGCAACAATAAAACCTGTGTTCACACCTGTCGTTAACGTGTCTGTGGAGAGACGATCACAAGTAAGAGGCTCTCAGCGGGTCACACACATTCACACTTATTAGAATTCATCTCAGGAGACAGATCAGCACTCACTCCAGCATTTTGCATGCAAATAAACATCACTTCCGCTTTCAATGACCAAATACCGTTTATTTGGCAGGTGGCAGCATTGACGTTAAAGTCAATGCTACCTCAAATTATTTAATCTGGCATTAAAGTTAGATTGTAATGATAAAAGTTTGAATAGGTTGTGATAAGAAACTTCCTTTTCTTTGTTTGTATGACTGACATCTTTCTAGTAAAGAACTTCAGGCATGTATCAGGCCGTTTTGTCAAATGTCTTGAGAGATTTACTCAGTCACTGCGGCATTTCAAGAAAATCCTCGTGAGCTTCTGCAGTAAGCAGCTGAGTTATTATTTCCCCCTTTGAAACAGCTCTGGGGTAAATACCAGCTCATAAAATCTACCACCAAAACTATTTCAGCAGAAACCAGCTCCCACTAATCGAACCGGGTTATTCTCCATGCTGCGGCTTGTCCTCATCTTCAATCTGGGCTGCCAGCGATGCCAATCACAGTGATTGGAGGGAAGCGGCCAGCGGGATGGGAAGCAGGGAAGGCGAGGGGGGATGAGGGGTTGGACTTCCTTCCGAATCCATTCATGCTTTTGAGACCACCTGCTGTGCCTGTCAAAGGCTGGAAGGAGGCTGGGGCTGGGGGGGGCGGGGGGGTAGAAAAAAGAAAAGCGAGCCATCTTTCAGCTATAAAAACGAAGAGCAGCTCCCACTACATAGCTGGGAAATCTTGAGAATTCTCGTTTTGCAGGTGAGGACATCCCATGACAGCCTAGGTTCTCTCCGTTCCTGGCACAAAATCGTGGAAGTCTCTAATCAGCAAACTGTAAATGATGATGCAGAGTCTTATTTGTGTCATGAGGACACCCAAGGAGTATGTGAGGATCCTCAGCAGCTCTAGTTAAATCCAAAGTCCCTGAACCCCGGCCAACGCCACCTGTTCCTGCTCCTCACTCCTCCGCCAACAGTCCTCTTGCTTCCAGCTGTGAGCGAGTGCCTCTGGGTGAATGCGTGTGGTTGTGTGTGGAAGTGGAGGAGACACAACTGTCCGGCCAACTGGGGCTGTACTGACAGAGAGGGATTACCGTGGAGGAGGATTACTGGGCCACTGGAGTATACCAAACAGAGATATTCAGTAAGGGAGACAGTTATAACAACAACCATTGCTGCAGGATGTTAGGAATACATGAGGTTGAGATGTTCCTGCTCTATATTGCAATGATTAGTTGAAACTAACCCGCATTTTCCTATGCATCTCCTTGTTTTTCCCCAAACTTCAGAAACTCCATCTATAAAGTCTTGAGCATAAAGATGAAGTCTTTGGTTAAACATTAAAACTATAAGAAATGTTATACGTGTCTGACCATTTGGGCATCTAAGTAAACCTCTGCAATGTTACATATATCTGTACAGAAATCTGCATATCTTAGGGGCACCTTCACAATAAAAGCATGTTTGAATTCAGAAAAACTTTTGTAAAACGCTTAAATAAGAAGTTTTGGAGACTCCCATGGGTATTGTTTTAAAGGCCTCCAACAGCTGCGGCCTGCAGCAGCTGATTGAGTATATTGAGAGTGTGTGGGGGAGAAAAAAAATGGGTGAGGCAAACAGAAAAGAGGAGATTGTTAACTCTTAATTAGCAGGGCAAATAAACATTTCTTAAAAACTCAAAATGCAGCTCTGAGTTGTTCTGTTTTCCCCGTGTACAGCTCATTTAGAAACTGTTATTATTCCGACAATAATTGTTGTGGGCTTTCTGAAGACATTTTAAAAACTAACTCGGAAAACTCGAATCCCGGAGCAGATCGGAGTAAACATTAAACCGACTTTTGTGACATTGTACCACACCAGAGTTAACTCTCCTGCTCCTTTCACCAACTTTTACTGACTGTAGACCGCAAGGCCCTGCTCACTCCACTTCCACGACAAAACGTGACTTTCCCGTTTCTCTAAAGCGGGTATTTCTTACCTTACAACCAACCTTAGCAGCGTCGTACGTCGGCTACATGCGTCCTGTGATCGTTCCCCCCCCGCCCCTTCTGTCCTCCAACACAAGGCGTTTTGTAGTTTCTCGTGGAAGAATCCAAATAGCAGGAAACAGCCGACACAAGCGCTGTGAACGTGGAATCTCAGTCTTCCGTTTGTCCCATGCCGATTAACTACTTCACCAGCTCCCAATAAGTCCTTCACTAGGGTCCTCTTTGTATCCCTACACAGAGAGGACACGGAGATACGCCGGAAAACAATGCTTAACGTGGCGATAAACACGCGAGGTTAAGAGTAAGGAATCACCGGCGGTAGGTGAGGGTCGCCCAGAAGAGACACACAACAATAGCAAGACTAGTACAGAGGAGAGGCAATGAGGCCAAAGAAGGAATCATGCTGCGTTCATGGGTAGAGATTAGACTCGGAATATACATGTTTGGTTTAGAGGCTAACTTTTTGTTATCTGTTTTAATACATATAAAAATAATACATGCTAAGGCCCTTCAGTGGCTGCTGTCGTTCTGAACCGAGCATTTCCAACCGAAGTAGTGAAAATTACGCATTTTACTGTAAGAAATCCAACTAAATAGAAAACATGACAGAGATTTGAACTGACCGAAGTTCCTTATTTTAATCCATTTATGCTCATTTTCACAGATGGGGTTTTCTATTCTGTTCTAATTGTAGCCTTTGATATTATTCTAAATTTCAGATGTACACCAATATTTATTTCCATCAAGAACAAATAAAGTGTACTGCTCCTGAATAAGGATTAGTTCAGTAGATAAAATACAAAATTGAATTCATATGTTCTCTTCTCATCTCTTCAATCTTAATTAAAAATAAAAAATGTTTACCAACAAATTATCCTTTCTATTCTCACCTAAAGCAAAGGAGAATATTCTAAAGGAGCTTTACATTTGCAGTGATTGTTTTACACAGGTGACTAACAATAGATTGTAATATTTTCACAAATCAATATAGATGTTTAATAAGATATTAACTGATCTGCAACAGAATTTTCTACTTTAAAATATATTTGTTCTATTAACTAGTTATTACACTAAATGTATTGCTTTTTGTCAGTATTCCTCATAATAATAGAAAATATGTTACTGTTTTGTGCGGTTATAAAACAGTTTGTCCTAAAGCTAAACTAGGTTGTAAATCTTCTATTTACAAAAACAAACTAATATGTCCAAACTTTATTTCACAAACTACATTTGGAGAATTGTGTCTCGATAATTTTTTTTCCTTTCTTTTTCTTTTTTGTGCTATATATATATATTTTTAATTGAAATTAGCTTCCGGTGTGTTATTTCCGACAGCACTTGAAGTTCACAGAGAATCCTGCTCAATGTGTATCCAATATGGCCGACGTCCCTGTGTATTACAATAGAGTAAAAAAAAATCCGGTCAGCCTCTGACCTGCATTAACACTACACATGACATTCATACACCCTAACAAAATATAGAGCAAATATCTCTTCATTGCCAGAAGTTTTAATAAAAATGAAATTGAACTGTTGTATTTCTATGTTTAACCTTTGAACTCAATTACAGTGTAAAGGCGTTTGGTGCCCCCTACAGTTGTCTTTTTTCATCTATGATTTTGGTTCTACTGCCTGAGGCAGACAGTGGAGCTCTGCAATGTCCCATTATGCTTCTAGAAAATCGTGTTCTCGATTATTTTTCACACTGTTTTGAATCCATTTGATTCCGATTATCAGTGCGCTATACAGAAAGTGCGGTGGAGGGAAAATATTTTGAGGAAAAAATATAATATTGACATTGCAACTTAAAAAATTACTCAGAGGGTTACATGTTTGCAGATTAAACACTTTCTGTTGAATTTTTAAAGGTTTTGAGAAATGATTTGCTGACCTCTACTGACACTGAGTGGACAGCATGCGAATTGTGTCTTACTAGAGATATTACAGCATCACACACACACACCCCACCACACACCCACACACACACCCACCCACACAAACCCACAAGGAAAGGTTAATATTAAATCAATTTTAAGTGAAGGGAATTTTTGTTATTATTATTTTAAGATAGTTTAACTAAAAATTTATTAATCATTACTGATAATCTTCTAATTTTAATTCATTAATTTTAATGAAAATAAACTGTTAAAAATGTACTTAAGGCACTCCCTCTACCCTGTTCCTCTGCAGATTGTTCTTCGTCAGTCTGTTCACAACAGCAAATCATCAAGTGATTTCAAAGGCAGTTTTTTTATTGTGCTATCAGTCCACTCTGACTTTGTCAACAATGGATTTTACTCCTCTCTTTCATAAATGCCAGATTTGTGGAGTGCATGACTATTAATTTCCTTGTCAACAAGTTATCTTATCTGTGGATTTCTACAGCTCTCGCAGAGCTACCACAGGCTTTTTGGGTGCTTTTTAAATAATCTTCTTACCTGGCCTGCCATTTTAGGTGGGTAGTTTTGTCTTACTAAGCCGTACTATCTTTTCATTTTCAGATGATGGACTGAACAAGGTTTCTTTGGATACAATTTTCACAACCTAACCCTAAGTAAACATATTATATTATTTGTAACCTAAGCAAAAGGAAAAAGGCCACTAAAACCATATTTCCTTTTTCTTTTTTTTTTTGCAGTTATGCATTACTTTGTGATGATAAGTTACATAAAATCCCCCCAAAATACTTTTAGGTTTATCTCTGTAAGCCGAAAAATCTTAAAATTGTGTGAGGCACCTTATGTGATTTGAGCTACACTTGTTGAGCTTAAACAAACATTCCTTGAGATGTACAATTAGCTCTTTTGAGTATTTATTTATTTATTCTGCAAATCGTTTTGGTTTGATTTAAAGTTGGACTTGAATAAATTGTTCACTTTCTTTCACACCTTCTTGCATCTTTCACATTCAAAGACATGCATGCATAAAAAAAAAAAAAAAAAAGAATCTCATCAGTTTTTTAATTATATTTCACTTCTTTTCCTCATGATGGCGCCGTTTGCTTAGGGTACTGATCCGCATCTCCACCTGCTGCACCGAGCAGGCCTAATATTAGTAGTCAGCTCCAGTTCAGCGGTATGGGCTTTAAGTTGGGCGTTTCACAGCATCACATCCTAAGAAAAAAAAAAGTTGTGGATCAGGCCCCTCCTGGCGGTGACTGGGTCTCTTCGTCATAATGCGTCAGCCTAAACAAAACGCTGACGTGCGCCTCTCTGGCAAATTCTGCAGGTTATTGGTGAGCTCTAGGTGTGATTCAATCAAATCAAAAGATCAGCTAGTGCTCCCCATGGGTGACCAGGACGACCCCCTCACAACCAAACGCGTCTATCTGATTAGTCACGTTTTAATGGAGGAATTCATCCTTTAAACTCTAAAACTCTGTCCTTTACATAAGCCAATAAACAGGAAGGTTTAACTCTCATAATGTAGGGGGGCATTTAACTGAAGGCGTGGATGTCACTAGAAAGACTTAAAGATTGGGAGACATTTAAATATATTGGAGGAGGCAGACCAAAAACAGAAACCAGGATAAATCAACAGCTTAATCTTGCTGTTATCATATAAAAGCTATTCAAAAGAAGAATACAAGATAGGGGGCCATTTTTGGATATAGAAATGGACTGCATAGAGATTTATTCAAGATAAATTAATCAACATGCACTCAAATACATGCTTAAGGTCTATTAAGACATTATCTTTCATTTATCCAGTATTGGGTCATAGGGCGAACAGGTCCTGAAGGAACAACCAGTCAGCTCTTTTCCCAGTAACACTCCCCAGCTCATACTTGGTGAATCCCAAGGTGTTGGCAGGCCAGAGGGGATGTGATGGGTTTGCTTTGTTCAGGGTATGTGCCCGGAAAATCTTCAAAAACGAAGGTGAAAACAGGAGGCATGCTAATCTGGTTTAGGATATATCCAAAATCATATACCAGATATACTCACATTATGTGTAATAAAGGGAAAATACTTTTGTTATAATGAATTTGTCATTCTGTCACACTTTTTACTTTTACCTTTAATTCTTTTTCAGTATTAGTTGCATGACTTACATATTACATTGCCCTACTTACTTTTAAATAATTGAAAGCTGTTAAAACGTAGCTAGCAATGGGTGCAAATCTGTAGGATAAGTGAACTAAGCAATTGTTTGGCACTCCAAAGCCAACAGGGGGCCCCAAACAGGGGAAAAAACAAATTTTCAAACATGACTTGTGTTACAGTCCTCATGAGGACTGTAACACAAGTCATATTTGAAAATTTGTTTTTTCCCCCTCCTCACTTTTAAAAATTGTTACATTAGAAAAATCGTGCAAAGGAAAGATGCGTTGGCCTCGATATTTTTTTAAAAAAAAGGTTCTATGTAAATCTGCTTAGTAAGAATATGAATGCCTTTTTGAGCAAAAATAACCATGCTATTATCAATGTACCACCTTTCAACAGGGCATAAGCACCTACAGTGCAGTAAAGGTTGTATATAATGAATTGAGCATCTATGATACAGAGGGATTTTAGGTCTGCAGTGAAGTTATGTGTTTATGGCCAGAAATAGCCTTGGATAAGCTCTGCTTAGGATTCAGGAAATCTCCCCCCAGTTTTCTGAATGGGAGATAAACATGATGTAAGCATGTGGTAGTAAGCCGGTGTCGGATCCTTTAAACCTGACATAAACTGTTATGCAATTTTGATTTTAAAGGAGGTGATAAAGTGTTGTACATTTATGATGTAATGATTTATTGGAAATGTTTAGTAAAACCCAGCAAGACACTGTTTTGTATCATAAATGATACATTAGGCTAATCGTGCAGCAGAAGATATCTCTATTGATCACTTCTGCAGTTTCTTGGAATCTGTAAATTTAGCTGCATATTTACTCCATAGAAGAGCTTTTTGTGCAAATTCTAATTGTTAGAGATCTCAGAAATATTTGTGAAGATACAAATGATTAATTTGCAGCAATAGCTCCAGATCTTTCTCAACGTTTTTTGTTTCTTAATGTAAACAGTGCATTTTAACCACACAGTGGCAAACTGTTTTAATAAAACGTGCCATACAGAAATAGAACCATCACAAAACCTACATAGGCTGTAGGTTTATATCGGAAAACGCTATCAGGTCCCTTATGTATTTTAGAAATCCAAGAGACCTTGTACTTCAGCTGTGTGGCCATTAAAGCCACCACACTCGTTACCGAATGAGCAATTACTGGAAACGATTAGAAAATGCGACTCTGAAGTCTGGAAGCGTCGCAATCTGAGCCGATTCATTTCAGCACCGGACAGCTCCGGCGGTCCCCAGAGGCCACGTCTATCAAAGCCACATGGTTACATGAAACCACCAGATGTACCAGCAAAAAAAAAGAAGAAAAAAAATCCTCTTTCAGTGGTGGTAACTCAATATTAATTTGTGACGTGAATCAAGTAGACCTTGAAAAAGTGGTCATAACATCTGAAACTCGTGGGTTTTTTTTTTCTTTTTTACGCATACGTACCCCGACTTTAGCAAAAATCTGAAAGTTTTAAAGTAAACTTCAATCTGTGGATGGAGGGGGGCGGGGGTCTGATGGATGCATCGATGAGGAAGGAACTGTACCATTATATTCCGGGAGGAAGACTTGATGACGTCCATAGCATCCTTAATGTGACTTGGTGAAGGGAGGAGGAAGAGGGGGAGGACGGAGGTGGGGGCCAAGGCTTACGACGCGCGGATAAAAATCCACGGCAATCAGCAGCGCAGGACAAAAGTTTGGAGCAGCGCTATGTAGAAGAACACCTAGCGCAGTCTTTTTTTGTTTGCGACCAGGCTGCGTCCCTTTCAATTTCACTTTGTCTATTAAAGTGAGACGGGCTGCGCTAAAGAGTGGGGGAGATCAACATAAGGAGACCCAACGGAGGCGCTTGAGCCAGGAAAGAAGTGCTGTGAGGAAGAAACACCGTGTCTCAAACTCTCACACACGCACAAACAACAAAGCCGCGCCCGGATCACAGCCTACACAGCACAGCGCTACACCTGCTTTCCTGCTCTAGGTATGTGAGCCTTTTTCCTACTGTCTAATTCAATTTTTTGTGAGGAAAATCTGAATCTGAAACTTTCACCACAAAGAAAAAAAAACAACAAAAAAAACAAACAAAACCTAAATCGTTTAATTAAGGCAGCATGTATGGCTCGCTTTTTTCTTTAGTTAAAATAAAACAATAGCAGCCAGCGTCTGTTACTATGATTAAACAAAGAGCGTTCATTTTTCAGCAGAGAAAGTAACCTGTTTCCTGTCTGTATTTCATCAACAGCATGGCCAGTTCGAGTAAAGCCACTTTAATTTTGCTCATCTACGGAATCTTAATGCACTACAGCGTCTTCTGTACGCCTATAGGACTAAGTTACCCTAAGATCAGGTAGGTTTGTCCCAATCCTTCCTTACTGAAGCTATACTTCTTTAAATTGTTCATTTCAAAATTGCGTTTCACAGCATATTTTTCAATGTTCCAATCGTACTGTTATCCTATGTCTTTTATTTCAGACAAGTGCGCAAATATAGGCGCAATTTTAGAGCGCTGAGCTGGAAAAAACAAACAAAAAAAACATGGGTGTGCAATAATTTACCCAAAGCACACAAACGCAGGTGTTGAGTGGAAAATGCCTATGGAAATTGCGTACATGTATCAGTCCGGTGGGACAGCTCACAGAACTCCCCCTTATTAAAAATGAGAGAGCAGTCGGTGCGCTGGATAGCCCTTGGGATGACGATGGACTGGCGTCACCAAGGAGAGGCGAGGCAAAGCGAATCGCAGAGCTCTTCCCATTTAAGATTTATTTCTTTTTTTCTGCTAAAAGCATATCCAGAATAAAATTTGGGCGTGGTTCTCTTCGATTCAGAAATTTTGCAGCTATTTTAAAGCAGTCTTTTAATTGATTTATTCCCCCACTCTCTTCTGAGGCTCCACCGCCCACACTCTTATAGCCTATAGGCGATCTTTTTCAACACCTATTGTTTCGATTTTTTAATAATTAATGAGTCTGAAGTCTGAGCTGAAATCATCGGCAGTAGCAAGATGGAATATAAAACAGATTTTCTACACGAAGGAAAAAGGATTTATTGAAATGTTTGTCATTTTAAATAATTATTAAAAAAATAACATTTTAAAACTTCTCTTACTTCATCAGAAACACACAAGGCGTGCCTGCTGGTTTGAGTCACGTATTTCTTTCTTTCTTTTTTTTTTTTTTTACTGCATCGGATTTCTGACGACTGCCTTGCACGTTGCAGACTTGAAAACGACGCGTTTGATGAGGATGGCAACTCTCTATCCGACATGGGCTTTGACAGCGACCAGCTTGCTATACGAAGCCCCCCATCTCTGAACGACGATGCGTACAACCTGTACTACCCACCAGAAAAAAGGTAAATCCCACTTGGATGCGTATTGCAGCTGGGACAGAGCACCGCGTGTAATTTGCCCTGTCTTACTTCCAAACCCAGTAGCCTCAAGTTGTTGTTTCCATTCTGCTGAACATAAAGATCACGGAGGGAGAGCATGTTAAGGCTTTTTTTTTTTTTTTTTTTTAAAAACCTGTTTATTTATTTCTCTTTTTAATATTATTATTATTTTTGAACCTCATGCCGATGGGTGGGGACATTTTAGGCTGTCTCGAATCATTTTTGTCTGCGCCTCTTTTTATTTAATTTATCATTGTTTCTGTCATTATTATTTTTTCCTTTAAGTCTCTGATGATCTATGTGTTTTTTGGCGTTTTATCATCTCAGACCAGAAAGGCATGCTGAGGAAGAATTAGATAGAGCCTTGAGGGAGATCCTGGGTCAGTTAACAGCGAGACATTATCTGCATTCTCTGATGACTGTTCGTGCAGGGTAAGGGCATTTCTCTTCAGCGTTTTTTTTTTTTTTTTTATGTTTCTGCGCTGCACAACTTCGGGCTGCTTGCATCACTCATTATATGTGCGTGATTTTTATTTATTTGTTTATTATTATTCTTTGTGTTGCCTGTCCATAAAACCCTCTAGAGACCTTCATTATGCATATAGTGTTTCTGATTTGCAAAACGAAAATAATAAACACAGGAGTCTTATTCTAAAATTCCCTGCAACTGAGGTGTGATTGCACCATTCATTTCTGAATTAACTGTTCTAAGCCTATGCGCCAATGAAAAATCATGCGTCAGAATATCCATTGGGCTTCAAATGAATTATTGATAAGCTTCTTTAAATCAAATGCGCAATTCGGTATAACAATTTTTTCCACATATTAAAAAAAAAACAATAAAACGAAAAACAAAAGAATAAAGGCCCAACTGTTGATCAAAGCGTAATGATAATCAATCTCTGTATATAGCAGTAATATTAGTAATAACAATTTTAAAAACACAAATTTATGCTGAACTTGCTTGATTAACGAATCTTATCGTGATTTCTTCCGTTCTGTATCTTTTTCCCCCGATTATTTTTCAGTGACGACAACAGCATGGAGGAAGAGTCAGAGCCCCTGTCCAAAAGACACTCAGATGGGATCTTCACCGACAGCTACAGCCGCTATAGAAAGCAGATGGCCGTGCAAAAATACCTGGCAGCGGTTCTGGGTAGAAGGTACAGACAGAGAGTTAGGAACAAAGGACGCCGGCTCGCCTATTTGTAGCTCCGTTAAAAGAAAGAAAAAAGAAAGAAAAAGCGCCCAAAACTGCCCTCCTGTGTATATACATCCAGTCGTTAACTCAAAGTCATTCAGATATATCTGACCAACCAGTGGATTGCGCCTGTGTTCTTTCAACATGTATTTATGTATGAAGTAAAGCCATTAAAATGAATATTTTATTAATAATATCGTTTTTTTCTTTTCCCTTTTTGTACAAAAGCACTTGATACCGCACAGTTATGGCTACTTTGTGGACCAATATTTTTATTTTTCATGTTGAGATGTTGAAAACAACAGAAAAAAATGACAAAAAAAGATGATGATGAAATCAGAAAAAAAAAAGATAGATGTGCACCTTCAACGTTTATGCGCTTGAAATCTCCTAAGGTCATCCACATATGCAGAAAATAAATAGATTTTCAAAAGACAATCAAAGTATTGAATGTTACTACTTATTTTTGTAGTCTATTTTTTTAGTGTTGTTGTTTTTTTTTTTTCTTTTTTGTTTTTGTTTTCCAAAAGCAGGCCCAAAAGACGCAGTGAGCATGCTACGTGAGGCACATGTGGGCTTATCATAAATGATAGATGCTACCCTCTTTTTTTCCCCCATACTCCCTTTAATGGGAGCTCTGTGGGTTTGGAGAGTTTTGCTACCCCTCCAGGGCGTTAAAGTGAGATGATTTCTGTTGGACAGCTTCTCATCTGATGGATATATGGATGATTTACACATCTATCCATTCTACTGGTAGAAAAAATATACAGTTTGTGTAGAAAGTATGGATATTCAGTCACACATGGGCTTTTGCAGGGGGAATATTGCCTTTACAGGAGATCTGGTAGCAGAAAGCACTGCCTGCTTACTTGCCTCAAAGTCATTTCACAGTAGGAGATAAATCACACTCTACAGGACTGTGCAAAGAATGTTTGATCCTCTCAGTGTTGTAAACCAACAGAAATATCGGGGAAATTGTGCTTAATCTGTTCATTGTATGCAGGTAACAGAAAGAAAAAGAAAAGAAAAGCAGGAAACAAAGCACAAAGGAAACATCAGAATTCTGGATGCTGAAGGAGGATATTTACCTTTTATTTGGTGCATGTGGAAACTGACACCTTGCTAATTCTCAAGTAGAGACTGCATGCCTATGTGCTTTTATTGCTATTTTTGTAAAATGGGCTGCGCCAAGCTCATTTCCGAAGCCCTCCCCTCTGTTATATTGTGACAAAAAAATGTGAACAATGAGGACTGGAGGTGGTAGATACTGGAACTGCACTGACTTGTTGAATCTTTACCTCCCCTGCCACTGTCATGGTGGATATAACAGAACGCTGATTACTTTTTGTCTTATTGTAGCAGTTTTTAAAAATTTCGTTTCAGTCTAAATGGCCTTTGCTGATTTAGTGCTGTGTTTCAACTGTTAGTGAGAAGCTGATCTGTGTCGGATGTCTACTGTGCAGTGAGGGAAAAGAACGAGAAAGAGTTTTAGGTTGAGAGATGGAAACGAGAGAGTGTAGAAGAAGAGGAGAGGGAAGAAGAGGTTGCACAAGAAACCAGCCGCAGCACCCCAAGAGTCAGGGAAGGCAGGATGTGTTAAAAACCGAGAAGAGGTGAGGGCTTCTTCTGCCTCAGTGAGATTAGGGTCAATGAGTCTGATAAAGCAGAATATCAGATGTTGAATTCCCTTCACAGAGGTTTTCCTGCGAGATGATAGGTTTTCCCTCTAACGCCAGAACACAGATGAATGGAGTTCACCCCTTCCAGCAGACAGGAAACCCCCTCTGACTTTTTATAAGGGAACATTCCAAGTATTTATTCCCTAGTATGCAATTGCAGCTTTGTGCGTACTCTTGCAATCGACTCAACGGTCTGTGTTCTCCCCATAGAAAATAACGCACTCGTCTTCTAATTCGGCTTTAAACCACAAGCTTTGTGGGTATGCGTGTGCGTGGCGTGTGGGGGTGTGTGTGTGTGTGTGTGTGTGGCAAACACACATGTATGTGTATTATGAGTGACCGAACACAGACGTGGAGGTGGAAACAGCTTTTGGCTTTTGTGCCTTGCTTTGATGTGAGAAACCTAAAAAAAAAAATTTAAAGGATAAAAAAAAAAAAAAAACCTAAGAAAAATTCGCCATGAGTGACAGATGGCAATTTCAGTGGCCCTACGATGCTGCAGTCCATTAGCTTACATTAAAACTTCCTTTTACTCTGTTTAATTGCTCAGCTTAGTCTGCCCTAACAGTAGTAGAATTAGGCTTTTGTTTTCACAGCATGGCCAATGAGTTTTTTTGAGTAAAAAAAAAAAAATAATGTAGACAAGAATAGAATGTATATGTTGGTGAAGCAGGCAACATGCGTGCGTGTGTTGGAGCGTGTGCGTGTGTGTGCATGAGTTTGGGTTGTTTAGTGTCTGTGAGAGTTAGTGAACAATGACCAGTGTTTGTTATTGTTGATTATGAGGTGTTGTTGATTATTTTGATATTGGTCAGTAACTTATATGATCAAAAAATAGCCCCTATATATATATTCTTTACGACTGTGCAACACTATTTCGAATAAATAAAAAAAAGGGTCTAAGAGCATAATAACAGAGCTGTTGTTCAGATAATAGAAAATGCCTGTTGTTGATAGTTCTGACAGCGCCCAACGCCTTACTTCAATGTGTAAACTCTTATCTATTTGAGAACATTGTGTTTTAGAATTTAACCTCAGTGCAAAGTGGCATACTTAAACACACACAAGTCCTTATATGGGGTTCTTACGTTTCTCAATGTCATGAAAGTGTTGTAAGATTTGTATGAATAAATTTTTGTAAACAACAAAACCCTTCCAATCGATGTCTAATCTTTGATACTTCACCCTTCCAAGAGGATCCAACACAAACAGTTTAGTCACACACAAAATGACTCGAGACTTAATATAGCTTGGGATTATACGATCAATGTGTACCTCTGAAGACAGATCAGCTTCCATTGTAAACACAAATATAAACTCATACAAAAGAAAATAGGCTTAGAAATCCTCCAGCAAATATAGTAAAAAAGCTCTAGTGGAGTGTGTCGATTTCAAGTCCACTTGACGTGATTGCACTCTTTTCATAGCAAAATCATTAGAAATGAAAAAATAAATAAATCATGAAACAAACTTGAAGCACACATGAAGCAGAAGCAGAATCCAAATGGTGTTGTTTATCACTGATTAAATGGCAAAGTGTATATATTCTAAGAACAAAAAGGGGTTGATATTTAATGGTAATAAAACTTAATTTAACCAACAACGAACCATCGATCATCACAGCCAAGGAAAGCTTCGACCCTGGACTGAGCAGCAGAGCTCACAGAGAGGAGACCACTTCCCTCCTGTTGTAAGAGCCATGTCTCTCTCCCCTCTCCATCCTCGGCCTTGGAGGAGCAGCTGTGTCCCGCGGGAGAGGAGGATGGGTGTGGCGACGAGTTTGTGTGTGATCTGATCCTCATCAACCGGGAGGAGCGTGTGTTGTGCGTGTGTGTGCGGGCGTGTGTGAGTGCACATTCACTAGAGCTCAACTAACCCAATCAGAGAAATGTTGCATGGCAACGGTCCACAAAGGGACACAGTTGTGTGTGTGCGCATGTGTCAAGTGTGTTTGCTTTTGTCTGTGTGCAGACCTTGGTGAGAGTCTGCATTGGAATGGAGTTCTGCGTAAAACCTCACATATGTGACTCGAGAACAGAAGATTTTAATAAGATCCAATTATTGGAATAAATACAAGTATCTTCAGCATAGAGAAGCACAAAACATTCATGCTCTTGGACATAAATCTTTGTTTTCTCCCCTCTTGAGCAAGCTGATTCATGATGTTTTCCCCACTGGTATGAAAAGGCTGACAGATTGTCAACTGTCAGTGTCTGAGCCACCTTTGGGAAATATAGGTTGTCTCCATTCTTTATTTACGCCCTCCTGTGCACTTTTCAACTGTTATAAATAAAAGCAGGGCTGGGACTCTTGACAGGAGGAGATTCACAGATATTTATTGCAGCTTTTTTTTTTTTACTAATAAAACAAAGTATATGAGTATGGATCAAATGAGTGGGGTAAAATGTCCAAACAAACAAGGAAACAAAACAAAATCACACTGGATTTGAAATGCAAGCTCCCATACGCCCACAAGTGGATATCAAGGCAATTGCTTCAATTTGTTGGCACAGCACAGGACTGCACATGAGGGGCCACCCTCGACCAATTTGTACATAATGTACATTAATGCCTGAATCAATAAAAGATGACTCCTCCCTCCTCTTAGCGCTGCTTTGCTTCTGCTCTGTGGCGTGCATCGCTGCACTTCTCATCTCCCCATCAGTATCTTTGCTCTGATTGATCTCATTTTCTGTGTCTTTCAGGAGAGCAGTTTCTTCTTGCGGATGAAAATAAGACAAGCTCACACCTTACCCAGCTTTAAGGGATGCACTGCGCCTAATAATCTTTCTTCTGGCTCTAGACACGTCTTAATCATGTTCCAAGTGTCAGAGGGGAAATGGTTGAGGGGCAGTTAGTGTTCAGGGCTTTTCCTGGGAGGATTCCCACATTCGCCTCCGGCATTGCAGCCACACCCATCCTTCTTTGTTCCATCATTTTTGAAGAGCATGTAAAGCCAGAAGTGTGTATGCATGGTTGAAATGGATCTATTGTTTGAGACTTTACATTCTCTGACCTTTACTCGCTTTCTCTCCCGCTCTTGCGGTGAGGTTTTGTACAAACACTCCCCTCCTCCTCCCAAATCTCTCTCGCATTTTCAGGGTTGGAATAAAGAACTCATAAGACAGGCCCAGACACAAGTGATGATGCAACCATCCTCCCACCCACTGCACTCCTCCTGAGTGTCAACTCATGAATTATTCAGTGGCTAGGTTTGTTTTATTTATTATATTTTTGGGGGTGGGGGTTATAATCTGGCCATGGCTTTAATGGGACTCCTGAGCATGGTAGCAATGATGCTACTTTTCTCCTAAACACAGACTCATGGCAAGCTCTGTCATATCTGTCACTGAGCAGGAGGTACTCTGCTGTAAACACAAGCCCTATGAGAGCAACAGAAGACAGAGAGGGAGAAGTGAGTGAAGAGAAGGAGTTGTGGGCGAAGGTTTGAAGACATGGACCACTGATCAGGAGATGTTTCCAGCTCAGAGGGTAAAACTACCTCTGCTGACTGACTAACCAAGCATGACCACAACTATCTGTCATTTATTGCAATGTTTCTTGGCCAGGAAGCAAAAAATAACCACATAGAATATTCTTAGCTACAATATTTCAAGAGTCTTTCTTTCTATTTGCTGCTGGAATCAATGTTTTCTATCATGCAAACGGAATATTTTGGGTTGAAATCCTAAGAATTCAGCAGGAAAATAATCAGAGAGAAATGGTTTTCAGTTTTTCTCAGACAGGTTTTGGTCTCAATTGACACACATTCATTACTAGTAATGGATAAATATAATCAAAATGCAGTTTATTTAAGTATTTTGAATAACAAATGGGAGCTCATACATTATATGGATCAAGTACACTTAGACTGATGCAATTAATTTAAAACTTTTGCTTAAACACATTTAACACTTTAAAATGCTATTATTTTGTTTTTGATGATAATGGTTTATAGATAACAATAACCAAAAAGTTAGGTTCTCAGAAACTAACACAGAACATTAGTTTATGTTATTCTACTGCCTACACAACCATAGTAAGACAGAGAAAAACGAAAAATAGGAATAACTACAATTTTGAGAGGACTGTGAAGTTAAGCTAATTTAAGAGTTGAGCTCATAAGGGACTGTACTTTTAAGAAAGTCATATTTGATAAAGTCATGTTCTTGCTTTAATGTTAAAGTCTGCTATCTGTTTTGATTATAGTTTTTGAAACTTGATCCATCCTTGTAAAATATTACTTGACCCCTGATTTTGTTTTTGTGACATTCTCTTCGTTTTTCATCCTATTATGTACCCTTAACTCTGCTAAACTGCAGAGTCAGCATTATTTAACAGAGACCAAGTTTTATTAGAAGTATGTTCAACTGACTATTCCTAAACACCTCAAGCACATAACGCTTGGTTTCCTTCTGCTCTTTTTTTATTATGCCTGTCAAAGAAAGTGGTTGGGAAACAGCAGGTGCTCCACAGCAGGAGAGCCTGCTGGTTTTTGAATTTATTGGGATGCAGCGTGCTAAGAAGTTTTGTGGTGTCCATTTTGGATACCTTTTTACAGTATGTATTTGTTGTGAACCACAACAATTGTTGAATTTTGAACTAAATAAGAGTTAAATGAGCAAAGTCACCTTTTGCAGTTTCATCACTTTTGTCATTTTTGCTTCTTGCTTGTTTAGTCAAGCATTACTCATAGTGTTTAGGGCAAGGTTGTGCAAACACTGAATTATGTATAATTAGCTGCTGAGTGTAAATAAAAACTAAACTTGAGATCTGTCAGAAGGAATGTGTTTATGCTCTTTGTAGTCCGGCCCCATATTTCTCACCAGAATCTAGGTACAGAATACTACTTCTACCTTTAGATAAACACAGTTGTAAGTCTTGAGCATCTAAATCTTGGGGCAAATTTACTAAATGGAATAGGCAGTGTTTTCCCAGTTCATTCTTAAAAAGAACTAGTTCGAAATTCATTTCAGTCAGCTAAAATGATTTAATTTGTTTTAATATATCGGAAACTAAATTTCATAAGCTAAGTTCACATGACTGGCTTGAACCAGTTCCTGCTTTTTTTAATAATAATTTATTAAATTAAACTTATAAATAGGTCATAACATTATTCACAAATTAGCATATCAAGGATTGCATTGCCTAACATAAATTTTATAATCTCTTGTTGTCATGTCCCACATGAGCCATTTCCTATAGTGGTTTATCAACTAGAATGGATGCTCTCATTCCCAAAGTGTATTATTTTTGTATTAAGAAAACAACATTTTACATTTTTAATGAAATACAGCCCATTTAGACCATTTTCTCATTGCAATGACTGCCATTTGCTCTTTAAGATGTTATTATTGTCAAAATCAAATAGTATTAGTGACTAACTACAAGAAAGGAAAGTTATTTATTAACACCCAAAACACTAACAAACTTCACATTTTTTTATATCAGTACATCCAAAATTATTGAATGTTCCGAATTCAATAATTTATGTCTTAGGAAAGTTTAAATACCACAGTGTTTCTCTTCTTGACTGTGTTTAAGAACATTAGCCAACAAAATTTTCAAGACAATGTATGTATTCTTGTTTTAGGTGCTAAAACTGTAGGATGATCTGAGAGACAAGTTAGATGGTGCAACATCTGTTCATTTTTGCTTTGCCTCCTATCTATGGATAAGAAATTTGTTGAGCCTTCTGTATGAAGGAAAATCTTAAGATCGTGTAGTTAATTTTAAAGCAAGGTAAGATTCATATGTCTATACAGTAAATTCTACTTGTGTTTTCACAAAGATGCTAATAATAGCTTGCCTATGGGTATAAGGCTAAATTTCCCCTATCCCCACACATGCAGACATGCACCCAGCAATTATTCAGCTCTCACATTGACTGAAAACACTGGGGATCTCTTTGCATCATATAGTCAAAGTTTCCTTCTTAAAAACTGTAAATCTCCCTTTTGCTATTAAATTACTTCAGGGTGAAGTGTGTTCACTTTATGTTAATTAAAACAAGACACAGCTCAGGTCAAGCTTCTCACAAATGTGAACTCCTCTATTGAATACATTCATGTGAATGTGTTCACACACAACATTGGGGATGAGAGGTAATGATGACAGAGAGAGAGAGTGAGAGGAAGAGAGACTAGTTGTCGAGTATGAGAGTAAAATTCGCACTCTA
Organism: Brachyrhaphis roseni; assembly: GCA_903066815.1. Classification (NCBI taxonomy): domain Eukaryota; kingdom Metazoa; phylum Chordata; class Actinopteri; order Cyprinodontiformes; family Poeciliidae; genus Brachyrhaphis; species Brachyrhaphis roseni. The sequence continues at coordinate 48,220 of CAEFZY010014441.1, forward strand.
ACACGTAGCCTGTGCTGATGTCTCTTCTCTCTCCTTTTAATGAACACAAGTTCAATCTGTGTCATTAAGGCAGGCAGTGCTTGTATGGTAGGAAAGTGTTTAATATGTTGGCAGAATACTGGCAAAGACAGAGGGATTAAACAGTATTACTTCAAGGGCAGAGTTGCAGACCAGACAGCCTCTTTGGACAATGAAAAATTTTCTTGGCTTACAGTCAAATCTAGCACTGAGTTACCTAATGCTTTTTATTTATATCAGAAATAGATTTAAATATATAACATTCTTTTCTATGTTCTTCGTTATGATGCTTTTAAAATGTGGAAATCCTAGAATGCTCCTTCTCCTACTTCTCACTTGCACAGCAAAAAGGTAAGTGTTCACTTTAAGAAGCTGACGCACATAGCAGGTACAGGCTTTCCCATCTTTCACACGTATTCAACATTAAAGTAACTGCCTGTCAGCAAGCAACTCTTTGGGAATTGTGTGTGGCAGCTCTATAAAAAAATGAAGCTCTGTGAGAGGGGTAGTATAAGAGGGAAATGTGGGGAGGTGCGGCAACCAACTAGGCTCTTCATTCACACCTGTGAGCGACATCCTGTACCCCCCAGGGAGAACAACAGCCGAGTATCATCTAGCTCCCCCCTAAACCCCAGTTCCCTTCTGTTGAACGACTCCCTTCCAACTCATCCCCTTCCAAAATAGAGCCTTTGTTTATTGATTGACACATGGCTGAAAACAGCTATACTCTTAAATCAGCAATCCGTGATAGTCTTTGTAATCAAAATCTGTCATTCACATTCTGTTTATCAGACTTATAATCACGGCAGAGCTTACTACATTTCTTACATTTCTTTTGTTTTGTGTAGACTAATAGAGTTAGGCTTCATTAATCTACTAATATTTAACTTCAAACACTGGGCATCTGTCTACAAGATTCTCAAAACAGTTTGCTTGATTTCTGGCCATCCCAATTTAGGTCAGAAAAATTCTGGCCACACATCTTCATGAAGATTATTATCTGTTTGGTAAAGAAAAACAAAACATTTTGGTCTTTTAAGATGATGACCAACAAGAACTTTTAATAATCTTGGACCACCAGGTCCTCTTTGGATGATTTTCCAGCATGATAAATTTTCTTTGTCTGAGCCTCTTTTCTACCTTCAGCAAGTCTTTCTTTAAATTTTCTCTTTGTACGTCCTAGATATAAAATAACATTACTGTAGTCATTCTAACTAATAGTCAACATGCTTAGTGTAGCACTTTGCATGAGAATGACAATTATGCTGATTTATGGAGTTCTGTTTGTTCAATCAGTTTATTACAGTAACACAGAACAGGAGGGTTTACCGCAACAGATAATGATCCTGATGAAGACAAAGCTAGGGCACCATGAATTAGTTAGAGTATTAATTATCCTACCGTCTCTTTGAGGATATTCACTTGCTTGCACTCTTTTTCCCTCTAGAAACTTTATGAAAGCAAGAAGCCTTGTGCATCAGAATTCAGTATTAGTGAAGCATCAAATGAGCACCTATGTGATACAATAAGGACACAGCACTGGTTTCAAAGTTGTTGTTTTCAAATTACAAAACAAATCTTTATGTGGAAGAAGGTGCTTGCCAGAAACACAGTCAGAATAAATAGCTTCATTTTTTAAAAGACCGTCGGCCGAGTAAAACTAAAACCTACGTTTTTGAATGTTCAAGTCATCTCAATAAGTGTTATGCAATCTGTTTTCATGTTCCTTCAGTGCCCTAGCATTAGTTTGGTGTAATAAACTTAATTACCCAGACGTGTCCAAACAAGACATTTCTCTTCAGCTTAAAGACTCGCCTGGCAAGCAAATTACCAATAAAACATTTTGCTTTTCAGTCCTTTGGCTCAAATAACATATTAGTACGCAATAGCACCATGCCTGAATGACTTTTAAGTCAATGTGTATTGATTAGCTGTTTCTATCGTCCAGGGAGAGCAGAACATACAACCATTTTTCTAACATAGATAAGGTTACATTCCTACACAGTCCTTACATGGTGGAAGATATAGCGAGCTGACAGTTGTCACCCCGAACATGACTAAATATAACTTTTAATCATATTGGTTCAAATCATCTTGTTGCAATGATTTTAGTATGAAACAGACAATCTGTTAACAATCAGTTTTTTGGCTGGTGCCCATGCAGTAGTTGACTATGTTTGAGTGAAAGCAATCTGTCAGACCAGGAGGCATCTCTATCAGATGGTCTTTCTACAGTTGCCTAGGTTACAAGCTTGTATGCTTATCACAACCTTAACTACAAAAAAGCAGAGGGACTAGTAATGATATAGTCCCTCTGCGATAGTAAATAACAAGAGTAATATGTATGGTTATTAGTTCAAAAATATTTTTTTAAGCTTTGATCAACAGTAAACAAAGACTCTTTGTCAATTTTTAGAAATTATTTGAGCATACTATGATCTAACACTTACAAAAGAGAACAGCATAGAACAGATTCTGGATTTGGTTGGGTTTTTGAATAGATAAAGTAGCATCTTAATCAGGCATAGCCAATGCCTGGACAGATAGACTATACAACAATATAGCCACTTGAAAACACTTTGTGTTGATATTTAACAGGCTCAGACTAAAAATATATTTAAAATCTCATATATAAAATCTCCATGGAGTTACTTCGACACTAAGTTAAGTGCAGCTACATAATATTTAACCCGTTTAATCCCACCGGCAAAAATTGTTGCCAGACACTTTTTCTGACTTTTGGAAGCTCTAAAATAATTGTCTTGACTTTTGGCAGCTAATTGAAGTTTTAAAATAAAATAATAATTAATCTACTCTAAGCAATATCAATTTCATGTATCTAGTGTGAAAGGTCATGTAGGGGTGAAAACCAAGTTATTAGTAAATAAAAACAGTATAAGTAAGAAAATAGGCACCCCAACATAATTTTTAATTTTGTATCTTTTAATTTCTCATTGTAAAAAGTTCTTTAGTGTTATTTCAGTTAGTCCATGCAATTCCACACACAACCGCTAGGGGCGCTGTCGCGTTGGTGGCATAGAGAAGATTGAGCACACAAGAAGAAGAAACCTTCCTGTTATGCTAATGGAAGCTCAACGTGTGTGTCTCATCTTTGCACAGGTCAGTAACATTTTATTTTGATGCATACATATTGATGACCTTTAGGAGTTGAAGAGGTTATTGAATCGGGAGTCAGCTAGTGAGTCATGTTATCCAGTTTGTGATGAGTATTGTGTAGAAAACGGGACATAATACTGGAGGCTAATTTATGCTAATGCTATCGGACTTTGTACTTGTGTACTGTATTGAGCTAGCAGAGAAGCAGCTAAAGGACTGCTGAATTCACGTTGAACTGGTTGGATTCTGTACATTTCGAAATGATTTTCAGATAAATGACGCTATTTTAATCTCTTTATCTGTAAAATGGCGTTTCCTTCTCAAAAACCAGCGAAATCATATTGTTACGACATTCGTAACTAATGGCTGCTTATGTGTAAAGGTTAGTAAAGAGACGCAGCATTAAAGGAGCATTACACCTTTTTCAGTTCTGTATTTCTTAGTGTAGCAGATAAAGTACTATTATTCTGTAAAACAATACAGTTATAAGATGTTTAAATATTAAAGTATATTTTATCTGTGCAGAATAAAAGTTGTGAAAGCTATTAAAATAGTTAAAAGCAAATTCATGTACTTTTATTTTGATTGTTAAAAATACAAAAGATTTGGAAAAACAAGTACCTGATATTTGATATGAAGTATTGAATATGGAGTATGTTCATTATACACAAGAAGAATAAACCATGGCCTCGGATTTGGAGGCACTGATCCCCATCCCGGCCGCTTCACACTCGGCTGCGAACCGCTCCAGCGAGAGCTGCAGATCACGTCCCGATGAAGCCAACAGGA
>CAEFZY010014452.1:0-23472 GCA_903066815.1 Brachyrhaphis roseni
TGCAATGGTTCCTGACAGAGCCCTCCCTTTTCTCACTCTTTTGCAACCTTACAGGAAGGAACACACACACACACACCCACACACACACGTGTGTATATATACAATTCTTACTGCTTTGTGTCAATAAAATAAATTGAAAATTGTGGCCATAACAGGATAAAACAAAACAAAAACTTGTCAAATCAATGTATAAAAAGCAAATCAAACTACAGTACTTTGTACTTTTAAAGATTTGAAGAAGGTTTGACTCCTTAAAACCACTGTGTAATTTAATTAGGGCTGGTTTAAACTTTGTAGCAGTACTATATATTTTGAAAATATGCATGGTTTCCTTTGTTTCCCTGTCATGTCTAAAATAGGAAAGCACCCTGACTGACACTGCGCTCTGCTCAGCTACTGCAGATAACGCACAGATATCTTCATGTAAGGCTGGGCCTCGTCAAAGCTTGCTGACATGTTACCCAGGACACCGTGACCAAACTCTCTCCTAGCTGCTCCTCTTTCTCCGCCCCCTTTCTCCGTGTGTGTGTGTTTTTACGGGGGTTTGGGGGAGACCACCCTCTCTCTCTGAGCATCAGACCACACAGCTCAGCTCTGAGACCTGTCAAACACAGCTGGGACATCTCCCCCACTCTCTCCTCCCCCCCAAACCCGCTCTCACCTCTCCTCCCCCACGTTGCTCCCCAGACTCTAGCAGGAAGCTTTGATAACGCGGTGGTGAACGGCAAACGGGGGGAGATTTCCATTTTTATCTGCTTCGAAGACTCCGACAGCCTCCCTCCTTCCCACCATCCCCAACTGCCTCTCATCAGCATAAAAAGACTCTGCCATGTCCCTTCTTCATTGTGCATGCTTCAGATGAGGTGTAATTGATATAGACATGATTGGGGAGGAGCAAAGAGGAGAAATATCCAAGACTGATCCACAGCGACTACTTTTTCCTCTTTCCTTTAAGAGGTGCAAGTGCAGCAAAAAAAAAAAAAAAATCCCCGCCTTTTTTTTTTTCTGTTTTTCAGTGCCAGCTGTCAAACGAAGCGAGCGTCTGTCCCGTGTAATAAATGTCACCAAAACGTATAGTCGAGAACTACTGTCAGCTCTCGAACTTTAACTTGCAGAATACAGAGCGAGGCAGCTGCTCAAAATAAATGTTTTGATATTGGGGAGTGTTTGAAGGTGCCTTGTCACCTGATGGCTGCTGTTAAAGGCTGTTTTGTTTGCACCTTTTGCTGTGTAGACAATAACAGGCGCGCCTGTAAACTTTACAGTGTTTTCTCATCTCTGCCGCGGGTTGAGACATCACTTCCACAGCTCCAGGAGCCTGGCTGCTTCTGCACTCAGAAATCATAAATCAAACAGACTTAGGTGAGCTCACATGGTGGGATTAACACGAGTAAGGCTATCTAAACACCTCGCAGGTCTCCAGGTCTTGCTTGCACGACCAACCTGAAATGCATACAGTACATTTCAAAAGAAATAGGGGAGATTAGCGATGCCTGACAAGAAACGGGACGCCATTTAACGGGTTGAGACGATGAACACACATGAAATGAATTAAACAATAAGGCTGATAGTTGTTTGTGTCTACTGATGTTTTCTTCTTTACAGATGATGGATTATGCTGAATACTGCATTTCAAAGACGCTGAGGTAGCACATGTGCTACTGGGTGACAACTTGTCTCATGATGCCATATTTATGATGAACGCTGTCATGCAGCCTAGTTAAAGGTTAGACAATCACCACACTTAGGTGTGGTAAAACAATAAGTCACTCTTTAAACAGGCTATTGTGGAGTTTGCATAAAGTTTGATTACTTTTTTTGAGAAAGTCATGCCTACAGTACAAAAACAACTAAGAATCAGTAAAGTAAACTGCAGTTTTGCATACTCCAATTTCCTGAGCATAAAGTTGAAACTCTTACAAGCTCCTAGCCTGAACCTGCTTGAACATACAGCGATCATAGCAGCAAAAGTCATAGTCAAAATAACTTTTAGGCATACAGCCATCTTCACACTTCTGGGCAAATATGTTGAAATGTGGAAAAAAAACTAAATAAATATATTATTATGTATTTTCTGATATCGTTTTCATGTGTTTTTATTTGGATCACTGGAGTGCATTGGGGGGAAACCACAATATGCTAAAGTTTATCTGGTTAATTTAACATTATCTTTAACTTAACATCCCTGTCACCCTATTGTATTTGTCATTATGCTTTGAGGCTCTGACATCACCTTACAAGAACTCTGATACTGTACTTTCCCATTTTGATCAGCAGATATATCAGGCTACTACTGGTTTAAAATAAATAAAATTTGTGTCTTGATTGCTACCGCTCACACATGACATGCATACCACCAGGTGACAGAGCTAACCGCTTGACACAACTGGATCTCATATACTGCAGCAGTGACCCAATAATAACATTACTAAATCTAAGGCAACACCATGATGTCTCCAGTGATGAAGAGTAACTCACCTCAGCATGCTAGGTGCTTGCAAAAATGAAAGTAAAGACCAAATGTTGATTGGTCCTTACTTTCCTTAGTTGTAAACGAGAGAAAGAAGATACCGGAAATTAGAGTGAGTAAAGTTTTGAAAGTAACCAAGAGGAGATCATAAATTAATCAGTTCGATCTTCTCCTTTTTATATGAGAGGCTTAATATGGCTGTGTGTTTGCCATAAACACACAGCCAGAGCTACAACAGAACAGTTTAGATCACGTGTCAAACCTGAGTACCTTGGGCAAAATCCAGGCCACCATAACTATTTTGGTCGAGTTTTGAGATTTGTGTGCTTCAATATTATTTTATGAGTCAACTCAAATTGGTTTTTATTTATATAGTGATGAATTCCATCAATGTGAAAAGATAAATAGTACTTAATGGCATTGAATACAGAGAAACCTATCATATTTTAACTCTTTCTTACTAGGTCCATTTAATAATACATTCTATCACCTTTTTGAACATTTATGATATTGTTATGGCCCAAAATGAAAATGAGTTTGACACAACTGATCAAAGAACATTTATGTGTCAGAATGGCCCAGTTAAAGTCCATACTTATCAAATCAAGGTGGTTATTGGTCAAAATTTCAGCTTCTAGATGGATGAAGCATGTATCACAAAAGACTCAAAGTTGTACGATGGTAGTTGTATAAAGTATTGATTTATGATGTTTTTCTTTTTCATATTTTCATTTGTACAAAATATTTTAAAAACATGTTGCCACTTTCTTCCTATTCACACAGCAAAGTCTGCAGTTAAATCAACACTATGCCGAATCTATTTGGTCCTTATCAAAACTGGTGCTAATTTAACTCTTTCAGGGTTGTGCACAGTATTGCACTACTTTAGAACCATCGCAGTGGTCGTCAGTAAAATCCACTGAAGTTTGGCTTGTGGCTGTAACACGAAAGAAAATCTCAAGTTCAAAAGAAGTTCGCAACATTCGCAAGGAGACAACAGAAGCAAGAATTTGTTGCCCCTCTTGTCCACACCCCATCGACTCAACAACTTTAAACAAATAACCACATAAGCCAGCGCCTTAGGAGAATATTTCAGGAATGTTTCAGTCACTGAAATAACATCCAGCTGGCCCAAAAGGTGATGGATGCAGATTTTTGCTTCTCCCCCTACCGCTGTAGCTCTTCCAGCGGCGGAGAAATCTCCATAAACGCCGCTGCGGCGCATCCTCCAGCCCTCTACCCCACCCAGAAACCCCTCCCTCTCGTCCTCCCCTCGCCTCCTTCCGCATGGAGGGACGGACGGTGGGATGGGGAGAGAAGTTTGCCTGCGGCGCGCTTCGCTCAACATTAAACTGTATTTCATTTTAGGGGGAAACAGCAACAAGAGGAGCCCTGCGGAGAAGCTTTCCAGGGAATGCTGAGGGAATATCCGAGAGCTGAGACACACACGCGCCGCTCACAGCTGACCCCCTTTATTGACTCCTTTGATTAAATATAACACAAGAGAAGTCATTAATGTCTCCGAACTAAAGGGAAGAACTAAAGGCTCGGGTCCAGTCGGAGGGTGCTGCTTTTTTATAAATTTAATTTGTGGAGGAAGAATACGAGCGAAGCGAAAACAAGAAAAGAAGACGACCTTCCGAGTGAGGAAAAACAACAAAGAGTCCGACTCAGAATGAATAACAACAAAATAGAGAAGGAAAACGAGCAGAGTGAATTCACCAACCACGAAGAGGAGGTATGTAAACCAGCTGTACCTGGAGCTCAGGAGCTGCTGCGTTTTAACTCGTAATAATCAGGTTCGAGCTGCTCCGCTGGGAATTTCCACTTTGTAGCCTGATTGTCCGAAAACCTGAAATGCTTCACTTTACTCAGAGTTTCTATACCTCGTAAAAGTTTCACTAGACCTCCTGATGCGAGTAGTTTTTCCTCGTTATTCTTCTATTCTTTACAGAATACTGTATAATATTGTTTGGTGTTAAAGTAGAAATGCAAACTTGGTTGGACTGTATTTTCACAAACAAAATGATGAACTCAAGAAATGTAGCAGAGGAAAAACTGAAAGACGCAGTTTTTCCATTTTCTGCTCTGTTCACACCTCAACCTGTCCTTGCAAAGTTTTTTTGCCTCAGTTCATGACGTCACTGTCCATATTTAGTAATGATGAGTTTTCAACTCAGGTATTTTGTTTATTTTATTATATATTGACGGCAAAAAAGGAAAATATTTATATATTTTTGTTTTTGACCACTAAAGAAAGCAAAAATATTTGAAGTATTTTAAAATAAAAACTAATTCCACAGTTTCTTATTGTTAGTTTCTAGTGAGGATATTTAATTGCCTGTACCATTTACACATAATCTTGCAATCTCGCTTCCTGCATTTAGTAATTAGTGCTTTTGGATCAGGCTAACAATGAGATGGAAAATTAAATGCTTAAAAAATACTTCAGTCCAAAATCGTCAAAACTTTAGGTGTATTTATTTTAGATGTGTTTCTTCATCTATAGTGTTTTGTAATGAATAAATACAACACCTCTGAGGTGTAGACATGAAGCAACGCCTCCTAGTATGGTTGCAAAATGTAAAAAAAAAACTGACCAATTTTAAGCCTCTTGTTGCTGATAGTTTTAGGTCTTTAATGTTTTAGTCATGAAAAAAAAACTAGCTTAATTTTATAACATTTTAGAGCTGTGTTTATTTCATATGTTTTTATATGTATTTGTTTTCAACAAATTACTCACATTTTTACCCATGGATAACTGAGAAAATGTTTATGTAAACATTTTGCAATAGTAATAATAACAATAACAGAAGGGGGGAAATAAATAGCCAAACAGGAAGTTTGGAGCGCTAAACACAACTATAAAAGAGATTCTGAGCCAAAGTGAATCAGAGTTCAGAGAAGCACAGAGGAGTCATTGAAGTTCAAACAACTGCTGCTGCAACATGCAGGCAATAACTCTCTGTTGCATTACAGTTACCTCCTCCATCTAAGCACAACAGAACGGTTTGTTAGGCAAAAATGTGAGGTCATCTTTTCTAATAAAGGTAAGATGATGGTCCAGTTTCTGTAAACACTGCGCAGTCTGGTTCAACAAAATCTCTGATTAGGTTTGTTGTGTATGTCTTTGCTTTGGCACAGATGTGTCTCCGTTCAAAGGACATAGATTGCTATTTTCGAGCTTGCAAGAAAGGTGTATCCAATTATGTTAGATATTTCCCTTGGAGTACGTAAATCTGATTAAAGCTTGTCACTTTGTAACTGAATAGCCAAACATGCCCGGACTGATGTAATGTAATGCCATATTTGGTCCCGAGCTCGGAAAGGTTTCTATAGATGCAGGGAGTTTATGTAGAACTTCTCGGATAAGGTAAAAGATAAGAAATTAAGAAGTTCAGTCTGAGTCTTTCTGACCTCATGAATTGGATTGTTTGACAGATCATCTTCTGGAACTCGGTTCTATCTCTCCTAGTTGAAGTCACAGCCATTTTTTAATTCAAAACATACTCAATTCAGCTTAGTTTATTTATATAGCACCAGTTTACAACTGATGTCACTTTCAGTTGTAAGACTAGCAGGTCAATTCAAGGCTGATTATTTACAATCCAAGTTGGTCCAAATTCATTTGTAATCAATGCAATTCCTTTCAGTACAATTCATTACAGTATAGTCAGTTCAGTTCTATCCCGAACACAGTCAAATTCAAATATACCAAACAAATGTGTGTATTTAAGCAAACAGCTTATTGCTTTGAGTCAGTGGTCCTGAAAATATTGACAGTTTGTCCATTTAATTGGACATCTACCAATTAGATATTTTTTAATTGCCAGTACCAATGCCAATTCTTATGCTAATTGCTATTTGTTTTTTATTTTTAGTTTTCTCTTTCAGTTTGAACTCTTTTATATAATATGTTTTGGATATTAGAATATATATATATGTTTTAAAGATGGGAATCAGTGCCTGTGGCCTATTTGACAAATGATCTGGTTCCAGGTCCTTTAACTATTTGAATCTTAATTATAGAAAAACACACCAAAGATTATACTATGTGTAGCCATATTATATATATTTTATATATGTGTGAATGGGGGGGTACTTATTTTTATTTTATTTTTTTACAAAGGGTACACTTGTAATTGTAATAGACAAAAATAAAGGTTTTGTTGTATCCTTGTCTAAATTTGACATAAAATTCAAATTTCTTTTGGGTGTGTGCTGTTCTTGCACTGGAAAAAAACCCACTACTGCTATGGTAGAAAAGCTTAGTCAATCAAAGCCCATTAAGAAATTTATAGTCTCAAGTGCAACATAGAGGTGTACCTAGCTTATCGTCAGTTTTGTATAAAGATTCAGCGATCAGGATTTTTCTGACCAATACCGAATTTAGATTTTAAAAATCTGGATTTTTTAAATTGTAACTTAAAAAACCAGTGTAATGATAAAAATATGCTGCAGTTTCTTTGATAGATGTCATAATGTTGAATTAAAAGAAATTGAAGGAGCAACAAGAATTTCCCATTTGTACATCAAAGCTTATAACATTAAACTTATTTTGGTTTGTTGTATACTTAAAGAAATGTGTTAAAGTATTTGCTGTTTGTTGATGGATTTTTTAACCAAAATTGATGGGAGTTGTAGTCTAAGTGCATTTGATGAATAAGGTAAAAAAAAAAAAAAAGATAATCATAGCAGATAAAAAAAAAATCAGTCAGTTCTGATCTCCAGCAAGTAGATTGACTCTCAGGTCTCAGAGGCTCAGGAGTATCCAATGTAATGGAAGTAGACCAGATTAATTTGTCAACCAGTCAATTGGTCTATCTCCAACTTTAACAGACTAAATGGATAAAACATGATGTTTTTTTGTTTCTAGAAAATAAAATTAAAACAAGAGTGATAAAAAGCTCTCAAAACTAAATTACATCAGAGTTTTGTGCATTTTGGCTCCAAGAATGACCTTTAAAACCTATATTTGATTCCTGCTCCTTAGCTCTTCCTGTATTCATTTTAGCATCTCAGAGCTTTGACTTAGAGCTGAAACGTTAGTAATGATTTGCATTTTTTGAACATTAGCTGCTTTTTGCAGTTGTAATTAAAAATTTGACCTATACAGATACTATCAGACATTATGACCTCGACCTTTGATAATTTGCTTTCTGATATAATATGAAATATTACCGACTGAATAACAGAGTCATTATTACAATATTTCTGATGAAAATATTTGTTTTTTTCCGCCTTGTCCCATTTGTTTGATAAATATCTGGACTCTTTCAAAATTGAAATTCCGTGCTGTCGGCGGGCTGCCCCACCAGACGAGAACTGTCTGTGTGAAAGGCAGACACAGAGACGGGGAGAGTAATGGCCAGAGGAATCTAATGTTGTAGAAATGTTTGGATCTCATCCAGACTGACCGAGACTTACATTCACTTGGACGAATTAACATAAGGTTGGACAGGCCCACTTTGTCTTTGCTCTAATGATTTGTGTTGTTCGAGCTGCGGGGGAGGAAAGAGGTTTGAGTTGTTTTTTCCACTTGTTCACAAGTGTGCAGACAGATGTAGATGTTTGTACAGTAAGGCAAGAGTAATGTGAGTTGGCCTTTCTCTGCATCATTTCTTAAATTTTCCATTCCTTGAATCCTAACTGCCCAACTATAAACTGTAACCTTATGAGAGGCAAAGTTCAACAGCCTAGCTGGTGTGACTCTCACATGCTGAACAACATCACGCCCTCCCTCCCCACTCTTGCACAGCCTGCGCCTCAATGGATCACTGATTCGCACCAGCAAAGCACTGCTGCGAGCTCGGCTCCGTTGCTCAACCTCGCACGCCGTCGACGATGCTTAACGTTTATCTTGCGTGCACCAGCGCTCACCAAACATGGTCTGGCTGCTGGCGAGGTATGCAGAAGGAGGCGTTGGGGGTGGGGGGTTTCAGTCCCAGCAGCATCTAATCTGGAGAGCTAGTGCGATAAGCGCGATTATCAGGTGTTCTGGATGCTTTCACGTTTAGCAGCACTCGGCTGCTGATGAAGTTGAGGTGACACGCTGGTAACTGTCAGAGATACGTTTCGACCACGGCCGGTTTCCAGACCTTTTTTGGACAAGACATCTGGGTTGGACCCTAAAGGAGACTTGTATTAATCTGATATGACAAGGGTTTGATAGAAAGATATGGCATGTGTGTTCGCCTATTTTAATGCGGACCGATATTTATGCACACTGAGACTTCAACACACTTTAATGTTAACAGAAAGGTGACATTTAAAGACAAAGGGCAAGCAGAGAAAATGAAGTAAATAAAGTGGAGACATCATTCACTTGGCAGCCAAAAAACCTATTCATAGATAATATTAAATGGTGGGACTGATGCCTGTATGATACCCAACAGTAAAATACCCTAAAATAAATTCAGATACCCAGTTTTCAGTTAATGCAAAAACTTTCAACAACCGTGAATACCTTTTTGTTTATTTAAAGAAAACTGATCTACCGAATTCAGCTTAAAAAAATGTGACATTACTTCTGGTTGTAGTTATAATGCACCAATCCATGGGCACATATTGGAGTCAACCAGTTTTCTCTATCACTACTAAATGTCCTTTTGTCAAAGTAAAAGTACCTATAATTATAGCAGATTTCTTTGTCTTACTATAATTCATAACTCAGAAAAATTGTAACCAATCATATCTCAAGCAAAACTGGAAATTGGTGCAGCTCTAGTCATAGGTATATTAACAGTATAGAGTGTTTTTTTTAGGATATTATCACTTTTTTGTTGTTTTTCTTTTAATAGAGAGCCGGAATAACAACAGGCTCATTTTGGCTTTTTAACTAGTCAGACTATTTAACTAAATGGTAATGTTAAGAAGCTTGTTGTTTACCTGGTGTAGTTTTTAAAAAAATATTTAATAGGTGTTATTCCTTTTGCTTCTTATCAATACCAATTTATTGCCAGGGAGCAGCAGGATGTGGGGGAGTGGCAGCACTTTGTTAAAATTTTATACAATGGAAGGAAACTCTTTATACTTTGACCGACTTCTAAAATCAGTTCAAACCTAATCCTTTTTTATTTATTTATTTATTTTTGCAGTTTTGAAGATGTAATGTTTTTAAATCTTAGCATATCTTGATATATAAGTCATATTTAATTAGGAGCACATTTTTACATATTTTTGTGGGTTTTTGTCTTTAATTGATACCTTACCAATTAACAAAGGTAACACAAGACCTTTATTTTTGCTAGTTTTTTCAAATAAATATATATATATTTTTACAACTTTTTTCGTCAAGTAATACTTCAGTGAACAGCTTGCTGAACTCTGCTCTGTTTTGAGTTGATTAAAAATGAGATAAAAGTTAGGTTCATATGCTTTGATGAAATATTAATGGTGATAATCTTGTAATTCCTTCATTTTCTGCTGGTTCACTTCTAACTACTCCCTTTATCAAAGAACCTGCATTATGTTTTTTTATGGTAGTGGTGGCTTTACATATTTCAAAAATGTTTGCATGAGAAACTTTGTATTTGGCAAAAAACAAAACGAGAATGAGCTTAAAAAGAATACCTGGAAATCAGTATCAACCAGAGACAAACTGATCGGCTGATTTAAGGAGTTTGACTGGATTTCATTAAACATCTTTGAATTCTGGATGACGTGTTGGAACAGAAAGGAGATTATGGCTTCTTCTTGGCCTCTTTCACTGTATGCTGACAATCAGTGGAGAAACAGAGAAGGATGGAAAAGGTAAGTGGCGTATATGAAGTGCATCTGATCTCTGCCAGTCAACTGTCGGCTTGACCTTTCACCTGTTTGTTGTTGGTTCGCCTACCTACGTCTTATGTCTGCTTAAGTTGAAACCCGATTACCGGGTTGATGTGCCAAGCTTCAATTTCTGGACAGAAAAGATCACGGATGTAAAAGTCCTACTAAGTAAGGTCCTTGAACCCCCTTAATACCCGTTGAATGTTCTCATAGTTACAGGGAATATTGCACGAACGAGTTCAGCAAACACCCCCTGGGGTGTAATTGGGTTGTGGTTGGCCTGCTTCAGGTGTCCTCTTTAACATAGCAGGTCATGTGGGCAGCAAGCGTGACCTTTTTTTTTTTTGTTCTTAGGTTGTGGGGTGGGGTGAGTCTCGCTGCTGGAGAAGCTCCATGGGCAGCGCGGTGGCATTGGGTATTCGTGTGATCCGTGTGCGTGTGCATGTATCTATGAAAAGGGCACGGTGATATGCTAACTCTCTGTGACATGAAACGTTACCTGAGGGAGGGGTTGGCATGATGGGGTGCGAACAGACGGAGAATCTGACCAGACAAAAGATCTACAGTAGATTGAGCCTGTGACAATTCAAAGAAGACACAAAAGCACAATATTACAAAAATAAATAAGTAGAATAAAGCCCTGAGTGAGGTGAGGGTAATATAGACGTCCACGTCTTTACTGCCATACAGAAACCATAAAACCTAGCTCCGTCTGACAGTCTGAGAGGATGGAGTTTATTTATAAAAGCCTGAGGGGAATTGTCATCTTATCTTAGCCATTTGTCAGCAGTGCGACAAGAGGTATTTGAAAAGACAACAAGAAAGCAGAGAGTCGTCAGGATAGATGTGAGAATAAAAAAACCACATATATTTATAGTACAGATACTTGTCTCACACTTTTTCTTCTCAGATTAATATATATATATATCCAATATATTTGGTGCTGCTTTCCCTAAAAGACCTCGGCTGTCAGATCTCAGTTTGTTTTGTAGTTAATGATATGATGAAACTGCCCTGTGATGGAGGAAGTGTGAACTTTTTTCCTAGATGTGTGAGACATTTTACCGTCCTTTGTCATACTGTCAGCTTTACTAAATATTACTCACTCACGAGCTATAATTATCCGCCTCACAGCATGGAATGTATGCTCTCAGTCTTCACACCTGCTATTGAGATCCTTTTTATGTTCATTACTCTTTCTCAGACTCGTTATTTCATGTAATTTCTTCCATCCATTCATCCATCCTCTGCTTCTGCTTTTATCTCCCTTGCCCTCTGTTTCCTTCCCTCCTGTCTTTCCTTTGTCCCACCCTTTTTCTCCCCTCTCTCTGCCTTTATCTTGTTCTCTTGCCGTTTCCTCCCACTTTCCCTCGCTCCACCCTGGCACCGCTAATAATTTGCCGAGCTATCTACTCCCTTCGTGTCCATCCTGCTTGCCCCTATTTATGTCCCGGTGGACGTACCCTTTATCCTTTATCGGGCTGTAGGGTGAAAGATGTCTGAGATCAGGGGCTGTTTTTGGCTTGTGGAAGTTGAGGAGGGACTCCAACCGGAAGGAAACGGCGTACCGATGACCGACAACTCTCCCTCCTCTTTTTCTGATCACATGATCTTGCCAGCGTATTCAATTTGAAGTCCAACCAAAGCCTACATTAGCTCCAGCCCCTCAAGAGTTATTGGCAAATATTAGTAGTTAGCCTTGAAATGCTTGAGCCTTTTTATTGCATTTGCATCACCTTGCTGTTTTGAAGATGATAGTTATTACTCGGATTGCAGAGTTTGATGGGTTTAGGCAAGCAATTTTTTCTTGTGAACATTTTTGGCTTTGAATCTGACTTACTTGTATTGCATGTTTCCTTGTCTTTACCATTTTGAAGAGAATCAAACACAGATGGATGCTATATGTTATATTTCTAGAATTGGTATGTAGTAATTCAAGCATTTCTCAACATTGATCAGTTATTACATTCAGCTCTGAATGTAATAGTTGCATTTCAATTTAAAGCTATAGACCTCTAAGTCTTATTTCTTCAGGGGGTTTGACAGAAAAAAATTATTTGTTTAAAGATGAATTTCTGCTCAAATAGATCTGCCAGCAGATCTGTTTGAGTTTATGGTGACCATCTTTCTTCTTGGTCTGAAATAGCCCAATAATAAAAAGAAACACACTAACATTTTCCGTCATACTATTCCTGTGGTTTCAGGTTGTTTTAATAGAATGTAAGATGAAGCTACTCACTTTGTTGGTGCACACTGTATACCAGCTGGCTGAAATAAGGATAGTATACATTTTCTTTGCTTACAGAAAAGTCAAAAATATACAGTGGACCCCCGCCAAATCGCAGTTCGCTACTTGTGGTGTTTTCTGCGGAAAGTAACTCCATATTTGCAGAATATCTGCCTATTTGTGAATATTTTCATCAAGCATATCTAAAATGCAGCTTGCTAAGATGAAACACCTAGGTGCTACCTGACACGCTACTGGTGGTCGTTTGAGAAGCACTCAATCCATGAGCGCCAATCATTTTCCTCTCCAGTGATTGTCTGTACTCTCAAGAACAGAGCCAAGAAAGACCATGGATATTAGCTTCTGCATTAGTGCCAAATGGGTTTTCACTCTGTGTTTTAATGCATGTTAAGGTATATTATGCGTTTTAACTATTAAAATAGAAAGCTTTTTGTGAAGTACTCAAATATTTTAGCTTTTTGCGGGTGGCTGTGTTCTCTAACCCTATTTTTTCTACTCTATTAAAAGACAAAATTTTTAATTCATAAATAGCCATGTTTATTTTAGCAGTACTATGGCATATGGTGAATGATAAAAATTACAAACTAATATATAAATTATAATTAAAGGTTCTCTTGCGATTTCTGCAAATAAATGTAAATCAAAACCCAAACAAACTGGAACTGATTGTGAATCAATAACAGTGTGACATGCTTAAGTCAGAAACTAACAGCTCTGGTTAACAGATTGTGATGGATGATGATAAAGATTTGACAAATGGTGACTTGTTTTCACCCACTTTGATGACTCAGAATCTGGTGTTTGTTTTTTGTGTTTTTTTTTTTGTTTTTTGTCCTCACTTACCCTCAGCTCATCCATCCACAACACAACAAGCGATTTTAGGTGTTCACTTGGTCGACCAGCAACAAAAGGAGAGGCTGACGAACGCTGAAGCGGAGATTAGTTCAAATTAATGAGCCCTTAGGAATTTTAAGTCCATTCGAGGAGACTCATTAGATGTCAAAAAAGAAGAAGAGATCATTTCGCTTCAGAGTAATTTTGATGAGCTCTTAAGCTGACAATCAAGGAGTCAAACCGATGTGGGGCTGACAATCTGTGAAAAAAAAAAAATGCATGTTTCCCCTTTCACATGATGCCAAGAAGCTGTTTTGTTGAAATTCAGAGAACAGATTTTTTGTTTCTAAGTCAGATTATAAACAAGGAAAATATTATGGAGGCAGAAAGAATAGAGCAAAAGAAGAGCAGAGTGCAATCCTACTAGGTCATTTGTTTTAAATGTCTTTTAAAGGTCAACCTGTTGGAACATTTACAGAGTCTCACTGAGTCGTAATTGTTCGTCAAAAGCACTTGTAGGACTTAGAGAGAGACGGAAAAAAACAGAAGGCATTCTCCACTCTGAGTTCAGGCGTGACGCCTGGAGTGCACTCAGTCTCACAGTTAACCTTTTGCCCTACAAAAACAACCCCAAGTCTAACCTGTGATCTCTGACCCAGAATGGAAAACTTGACCCGACGAACCCTGATCATTAGCAGACAGAAAGGCTCATCCATTTATGGTTGTTTGACACCTCTTGGGCCTGCAGTCGCTCACTCCTCACGCCCTTTGACGTGGAAGATGAAGAAACAAAGCTATGAGGATGATGAAGAGTGATGCCAACACTGAGCCGTGACAACGGCAGAGGGAGGCGTGTAGCATGACGCAGCTGGGGAGTCTTTGATAGCAAAGTATCTGAAAGTTTAATGGATTTTGTCCATTTCATTATTTATAACATAGATAATGAATTTGGAAAGGTGATGCCCAGAGACACATGTAACGGTGTTGATATCTTTTTAAAATCAGTGCTGTCTATTAGAACTGCACCTTATATTTAAATTTATAGGCATGGCAATATTGTTGTGTGTAATATACATATTGCAAAGAACTGTGATAAATATTGGCTAATTACCTTAATTCATGGCATTAATACAGAGAATATTATAGCCTGTTTTTGCACGCATGACTTCCAATGCTGTTTATTTTCTTCATCTAATGACGTAGAGTTTTCTATCATAAAGTGAGTAATTATGCTCACAGTGAAACAGAGTGTATTAGCTGCTGCAAATTTCTGTCTATGTATCTCTGTCTATTTGCTTGCTCTGCACTGTGCACAGATTAGTTCATCCAACACAAGTCATTAAATTTAACAACTCTGAAGGCAAAGCACTAGGTTTATTAAACTGCTCACTAATAAGTGGAGCTTCACTGAAATATGTTGTGACCTAAAAGCTGGTGAACATGCTAACGTTAGTTCTACACTTCAGCAATTTGCTCTGCAGGAAAATCGTAACAGGAGCGAGATGTCAGTTTGTTGAAGACTTCTTTAACAAAGAGAATAGTTCAGGGGAAACAACCTACAGATTGAATGGTGACTACAATCAGCTGCCTTTCATCCCTGACCCTTGTCTTGCAGGTTAAAAATGATAAAAACAAGATATTTCTCAAATCATTGAATGTATTATTGCTAAATACTGCATGATTGTGCTGACAAAAATTATCTTCAATGTGAAAGTTGTTACTGAAAGAAGAACCCCTAAAATTAGCTATTTTTAGTGATGAGACTTTCAGAATCAGAAGGGCTGAATGTTTATCAGATTGAATTAAATGTTGTGGACCTTTTTGAAATCTAATGGTCCTGGTAAAACCTACTGGTATATTGTGTAAGAATTCACAATAAGTTTGATGTTTACCATTTTTAATGCTAACCATTCTTGGGGACATAAGATGCTAAGGACAGCCTAAAATTTAAGCACTTATATTTTGGACTTCTTTTGAGATAGTTAAACCCTGCTTTAATTGACCTTTCTTCTGGTCCAAATATAAATTGTGGCTTATTGACCACGTTTGAATGATCTTTATTGTATTTTTTAACTTAAAAAGTAATCTAAAATTAATATCGGCAAAGCTTAGCAAAATTGTAATTAAGAATTTGGCCACAAACTTCTGATTTTACACAGCTGCACAGCACATAGCAAGCAACAAAAGAACTACTTCTAAAGTCTTGTGAAAACTTGCCTAAACTACCGGAACCACATAAAACAAATAATAACACTGAAAACTGAAACCTACCCATGCTATCTTATAATCAGCTATATTGGTCATGTTTGGCAATGGAAGCAAGTAATTTTACTTGTTTCCATTGTTTCCATTAATTGAAGGCATTCAAATGTAAATATATAAATTCATAAAGAATAAATGTTTTTCTTATAAAAAATGGTGGTCGCTTCTATTTTTAGGGGTAAAAGATGTGTCCAAAAACCATTTAGTTTGAAGGAAATCCCAGTTTTATTAATTTATTTGTCGGATTTCTTCATTCAAGTATGGAGACGGAAATGTGTCGCAATCTTCTCACATTGCAACAAGGTCATGTCACTCATTACAGACAGATGGAACGGTCAAAATAGCAATCCATCGCAGTCAAACCAAATAGACGAGGGAGTTGCACGGTGCAGCAGACTATGATGAGGCTTTTCACACAGAGGGTGTAGCAGATTCAACAAAACCTACAGTGGAAGCTGAATAGAAATGACACATTAATAACTTCTGTTGTTTGATTATCGAAATGAATCTTCTTCATGTTGGCTCATCAAATGAAGTTTCCTTGCTGAGAAACCTTGACCTGAAAACAAGTTTTGAAGGGTTTTCTTGGCTCCTTGACACTTTAGCTATCAATAAGTGGAAAGTTAAGTTGTTCTAAATGCTGTTTAAATTTTTATTGCTTTATGGTGTGGCATTTAAAAAAACTTAATTGGTACTAAAGGTTGCAGAGTTGATCCAGCCTAAACTGTTGGGTCAACTGCTGGATCCATGCTTTCATGTTGTATACATTGAACTCTGATCCTACCATCTGAATGTTGCATCTGAAATTTAGGCACACTGGACAATGTAGTTTTTAATCTGTTTTGGTCATATAGTGTGAACTTCAGTTTCTTGTTTTTAGCTCATGGTAGTTGGCCTCAGTGTGGTCTACTCTGGCTGCAGCCCACCTTCTTCAAGGTTCAATGTGTTCAGAAGTGACATACTGATGATATCTTTGCTTCAACCAGGGGTTATTTGAGCTACTGTTGCCTTTCTGTCTTCTTGGACCTGTCTATTAGCCTATTCTCCTCTGATCTGTGACTTTAGCAAAGCATTTTCACCCACACAACTGCTGCTCCCTGCATATTTTCTCTTTTTTGGAATATTCTCTATCCCAGTTGATCAGGAGTTTCTGAAACATTGACATCCAAATTGTTGCATTCAGATTCACTTAAATCCAGTTTCTTATTCATCCCAAATCTCAGTTTGAATGTCTACAAGTCATCTTTGCCACTTAGATGCCTTAATGCCAAAACCTTGATTGCCAGGTGACTGGCTAATTTGTTAGCACAAAACTTTCGTTGGAGATTGTAATGAAAACACTTAGAAATGGAGAAAAATATTCTAGTTGCTACGTCCAAATTTGAGTTAAGTTTTGATAATTAGATTTTTCCCTCCTGCTTGCCTTTCATTTGTGTATTGTTGATTGAACAGCACCCTTTCTAGGTCTAAACAAATAGGGTGGCATCAGAAAATCTGAAAGGTGCATAGATGGATAGCCAATAAGGTGATGACCTCATCCTGTGCTTGTGGAGTCAGGGATCTCTGATTAGAGGTGCATGGATCCCCCCAGGACTTGCTGCAGAAGTGGCCTTAATAGGATGTGATGTTTTTGGCCCCGGGGCTACGCACTCTGCCTTGCTCCGCTGAGGCGTTGCCAAGGAACTGCACCGGTACGCCGGCTGCGAAGCACTCAGCTGGCTTATTGAAGGTAAAGGCTGCTGTTTCTGATCGAAGCCTGCTTGCGCGTTACTCTGTGCATGTGTGAACACGCCATAAATGGTCAACAATTCAAAGGCTTGGACCTGGTTCCTCAGCAGTATGGTCATGTAGGTATGTGACTCATGAGGAAACCAGTAAAACAAATCCAGTAAAACAGTAGCAGAAGTTTGACTTTGTGTTTTCTTTTTTTTTTTTTTTATAACTGCTTGGCCTCTGGTCTGACCTTCACTTTGGTTTAATGGATTATGAAATTTCACAATGATGGCAGTCCCCTTTACAACTCTGTTAGCGGCATAATACACGAGCCCTAATCAACAGCAGATGTACGCTGTGAAGAGCTGTTGCCACATTCTATCACCAACGTGTGCAGTCAGCTCCACACCGGACACGCAGGGAAAGAAAAGATCATATATCACAATAGCTGACGTCAGGAAGTCTCAGGAATGAGGTCCGAAGCAGCCAAGAATGTCCCATTGTTCCAAGACTGTGGAGTACTCCTTGTTGTGTGTCTTAACTTGTCTAGGTTTCAAATGTCTCTGACTAAAGATAAGACGTTCAAATAAAGATGATATTTGACAAGATAGATCACTGGATAGATAAGGTTTTATTATGCTATATGCCAAATTTTTGTTAAAGTGACAATTATCTTTGTCTTTAAGATAAGTACACTTAATCTAATCTAGTCTTATTAAAACCATGTGATGAGTTTTCTATCTATTTCTGTTTTTTTTGCTTCAGCAGGAATAATTGTTGCTAAAATTTGCCAATGATACAAATCTGTAACTTTATTTTTATTCTTGTAAGTTTCCAATAACATTGCTCTGGTTACTGGTATCAAGGTATTTCAAGAACAATCATGCTGTTCCTCCACTGTAACCTGTTTTCATCAAAAAGATACAGAAAGTTACTGGAGTTTTTTCTTGCTACATGGAGCAGAAAGTATCTAAATGCTGCTCCCCCTCCACTTGTTGCTATGCACTGCTGCTCAGCTAGCTCAAAGAATCCTGGTCAGCCAGTAACCTACGCAGATGCTCGACTAATTAACTAGCTAATATCAACTTGTTATAGTCACGTTATTCTATAAAGACTTCTAAAGTATTAAGCATTCAGGTTTTCTGTGCCTGTATATTTGCTGACACCAGTTATTTGATGCAAGACTGAAAGGTTTTAAGAGGTGGTGAGGTGTTCAAGTCATTAAGGAACTACAAGTTGCCTCAAGGCCAAAACAGCAGATGCCATAAGAAGCAACTTTTTCCGCAAAGAAATGTTGCGAGTCACTTTTATTGCAACATCCACCAAAATTGTTGCATGTTTTTTTTTTTTATATTGTGTTGCCCTGAACTGATTTGTTACACCACTGACCTGATCTCAGATGAGTAGAACAATAAATGGATGGATGGAAAAGTAAAGGTGACTCACCTACAACACCATTTTAAAGGTGCAGTTTTTGCACTTGTCTGTATTTGCATTGAGCCTGATTGATTTTATTCTGCTAACTTTTTAATGCAGGGAGAGCATCCTAACAGTTGATTTAAATATATCTGCATGAGACGAGGTGAAGTGAGGACAACACAGGTTTCTTCTCAACACTGTGATGAGAGAGTTACCACAGGGGAATGTTTCTTTTTTCTACTTTATGTTTGAATGAGCTTGGTGACGCTGACCATGCTTTTGCTCCCCCAGTTGCTAAGCTGCATTTGTTTATGTGTTGATCAGCCTCTGGCTTTGGGGGTGTGGATCAGGTTACATTTGGGAATGAGGTGAGGTGTTAGTTCAGCAGCTCCTTTTGTCCCCTGAGTTTTAAATCTAATGAATCTGGGAGCTTTGAATCTTCTTTGTGTACAAAACTATAATTTTCTCAAAGCCTTATTGATATTAAGGTGGAGCTTTTTAGTTAAACTATAGCTAAATTACATATTTAGCTATTTTAAAAAAATGTGTACATATTATTATATATGCAAAATACAACTGAAGAAAAGCTACTTTACATTTTGAATCTTTTGATGGGGATTTAAAGCTGTTGCTTCAGTGAATGGCACGTTCAATGTTTGGATATGTGTTAACAGCTCTGGCCTGGGCTGACCCTTTATTAAGCACAGACAGATTCACAGACGCATGTAACTAAAGAATTTTCTGTTACGCTGCCTACAAATCTGTAACCAGATCTGCTCTCAGCAGCATGAAACGACTCCTCGGCACCTGTGCTCCATAGTGCTGCTATGTCTGTGTTTACCAAACCCCAGCTCGGGTCTATTGGGTCTGAATGTGTGGACAGATCTGTTGCTGCTGCTGTTGTTCACACCAGCCTTTTTTAGACAAGGAGGCTTGGTTTTCCATTCAACGATTGACCAGGCTGGAAAAATAAAAGAGTCACATATTGACTTTGATGAGAGAATAAAGCGCAAATGTAGAAATTCCTCATTAAATGATTGGAACAAAAGTGTCCATTTGAACTTTTTCTTGCTTTTGAATGTATTAATAAATCTTTTATGTCTGTTAACATATATCTAAGATTTTTTTTTTAATTTAATTTGTTTTTACATATTCCATTTAATTTTGCAGTTCTAATTTTAATAACCCTTATGTGAGTGTTGGACAAGTCTTTGTGGTCTAAACAAGGCACTTTGTGTTTTAAAGCGTCCTCCTTAACTGGCTGGTAAAGGTGGAATCTTATGATTCCAACCAATTAAAGAAAAGAGAAATGCCCTGAGAAATGTCTTTTTTAATAAACATTTTCTATTCATTTAAATAGACACAGCAATAACTGATGTCATACGCAGTAGAAGAGTGGAGTTTCTTGCTTTTTGTTGTCAAGTTGACAAATGATGAACTAGTCAATTGGCCAGTTGTGTAGTTTACTGGCTAATCTGACGTTTTCTGCCATTTTCCAATTTATCACCTGTGACAAATGATGAATATTCAGATTTATATTTTTCTATTCTTTTAAATTCATCACAAGTAAACATTTTCAAATTTTTCAGTCTATAAACGCATCAACATACAGCATGTTTTTCGAGGCATTTTGTGTAAGGTGCAACAAAGATCAGATAAAAGTTTAGAGACAGAACTTATGTATTTACAGTGAAAAAGGAAGTTTTGCATTGTATACATACAATGTAAGGGAGTAAAGACACAGCCACCCAGTCAGAGCCCACTTACTAGTTAAGTTAGTTATGCTGTACCCTCTCATATGTTTGTTTTCAGACTCATGTGTCAAGGAGACCAAATGCTCCCAAACCTGATGAATTCAACTTATTAATAATTTTTTCTGCTTATTTGTCCATTTTTGAAGTTTTTCATCACAGAGGTTGTGAACTATTTCTCTGAAAATAGTGTTTGATGCAGTAGAGCCTGAAAGCATTATGTAACGTGTTTCTTTTTACTTTTTAATTAAACCTTGTTTAAATAAGCCTGCATGCATATTCTCCTCATCGGCTTTCATAACATCTTCTACGCCTAAATGCCTGATCGAAGTCATCATGATTTTGTCCGCTGCACTTATGCCCCTTCTCTCACTCTCAGTTTGGGTTTTTCTCATAGCCAACGTACTCAACATATACAGTACGTTATAATTCTCAAGAAATGCAAACCCATGCTGCAAGTTGAAAAGTTCAAATGTAAACCAGAGGATAAAGCTGCCAAGGGGGATTGTCCATTTGCAGATTAAAAAGGAGAGCACAATGGTGCAGAAAGGAGTGTGTTTGCAGAACAGTAATGTATCTCTATCTTTGAGTGTAACTGTTTAACTTCATTGTCCTGTTCCTCATAATCTCCTATGTCATCGTCAGAGAGCCATTGAGGCTATTTATAACCACAGAGGTTAATGAAAAATACATAATCCCTCTCTCTTGTCCTCTTCAGGTCCGAACACTATTCGTCAGTGGGCTACCGCTGGATATCAAACCACGGGAGCTCTATCTCCTCTTCAGACCATTTAAGGTATGTTTGTATGTTTTAAACCGATGGGCTGCAGCAGCTATTCTTAGCTGCTTTCCTTTTTTCCAGCAGTCAATGAGACCTCCATTAATGGTGATACAATAAACTGCAATGGAAACTCTCCCTCGAGGTTCAAGCGTCTGTGCTCCTAACGCCAGGCTTCAATCACATCTCGATCGCGTGTTCATCATGGAAAAAGTGGCTCAATGCCTGCAATCCAAAAACAAAGCTGTTTGCTTCGCCTCAGAAGCTACGCTTTCTTGAATTGGCAGGGATTTCTAATCCAGTTGAACAAACTTGGATGTTGCTGGCTTTTTGGCCCGTCGCCCGAGAATAATGCACCTTAATGGTTCAAGAGCAGTGCTGTTCAAGTGATTGAATAATTGCAATCCATGTAATCCCTCTATTAGACAATGCTTTTGGTATGTACACTGAGTAAAAAGGTTTACATCATGAGTGTTAAGAGCTGGAAGCCTTGAATAATTAGATAAGACACAACAATCCAATCCATATGGTCTTTTTCTAAGAGCTCTAGAAAGCAACCTTACCATGTAAAGCAAATGTAATAAATTGCCTGTGTCTCTCAGAGGTAATCACATCGCTAAAACTTTTCAATATTTTGTTATGTTGTAAGCACAATCATATATATATATATATATAT
This sequence comes from Brachyrhaphis roseni, assembly GCA_903066815.1. Taxonomy (NCBI): domain Eukaryota; kingdom Metazoa; phylum Chordata; class Actinopteri; order Cyprinodontiformes; family Poeciliidae; genus Brachyrhaphis; species Brachyrhaphis roseni. Next base: position 21,922 of record CAEFZY010014452.1, read on the forward strand.
ATATATATACAGAGAGAGAGAGAGCTCTTTGGTTATAATAACAACTGCAAGTCTTTTGGGATGCTCCTCTACTTTCACATCTAGAGATGGACGTTTTTCTTTGCCAGATATTTTCAGCTCAGATTGGACTGAGGCCATCTGTGAAGAGCAGTTTTCAAGTTTCTCAGTTGAATTTTTTATCTGGACCTGATTTGGGGTTATGTGCTTTAAGGGGAACCTTCAACCCAGTTTTAGTTTCTTCTGTATCTAAAATCAATATTTGCATCAACTCTGACCGGCTTCCTTTGCCTGTTGGCCAAAAGCTTAAACTCGGGTCTTATTTGATCAGATGTTGCTTTTCCCTTTATGGTTTTTGATAAACTTTAAATGGAAGTTGATATGTATTTTTTCCCCCCGTTTTCGTGGCACTCTTCTGTTAAGCACTCATATGCGTTTATGATTTAGCGCTGAATTATGGAGCTCTGCAGCTCCTCCATAGTTCCTTTGGCATCTCCTTATCTCATTAATGCTCTCCTTGCCTGGCCTGTCAGTTTAGCTGGGCAGCCATTGTCAGTAAGCAGGCTTGGGAAATAACCTGACCCTCATATATTCTTACTCTACTTTCAGACCGGTGTACTATATGTTTATCCACTAATATTCTCTAAAAACATCTAAGGCCAGCTGACATTATTTTGAGATCAATTTCCTCAAAGATGGACTCTATTTACTAAGTAGGGAGCTTATAAAGACATATATTTGTATTTAGGAGAATCTGAGTTAAAAGTGCTAAATCCAAATGCACACTTTTCAGATTTTTGAAAACATTTTTTTGACCCTTTAACAGCCTTTTGTTTTGATTTATTACAAAATTAAGAATAAAATACATTAAAGGTACATTTACATAAGGGTATGGATACTATTGTAAGGCACTCTTTCCCTAAGTCATATTTCTGTTTTTTTTTTCTCAGGGTTACGAAGGATCCTTGATAAAGCTCACTTCTAAGCAGGTATGTTTAATGTCTTCTCATCCAAAGAATCCACTGCATGAATTCCTGCCGCTGCATAACAAAGCATCCCATCTGTCAGAAGCTTGCAATTCACTTCATCTCCTTTTTTCCATCTTGGTGGGATCAGCTTGCTGACAGGGAAGGATAACTCCTCTGTTTTGTCGGGAAGTACCTCTTTAACGTGTAAGAGAGGTTTCCTGTTGGGAGGGGGAAACACGTTTCACTCAGTTGCCTTTGCCAGTCGGAAAAAGAGCATTTTGACACAAGGTCAGAGTTTTTTCTCCAGAGGAACAGGACTGAAAATTAGCTGGTCTGGCAGGTGTCCATAGTCAGAGTCAAGCAACTTATATCACACTGTCTCCTGCTAAGACATGTTCTGCTCAAACCTTGGACTTATTGGGGAACATACACTGCAATAACACATTTCTTAATTTTACTAGTAGTTTCAGGACATGAAAAACATTCTCAAGATTCAGCAGTAGTGGAGTACAGGACATAGTTTATTATTCCTTTCACACAAGATCTTTAGTCTGTTTTCACACAAACTTATATATATATATATATA